>LYUA01001343.1:119752-146059 GCA_002093875.1 Calopteryx splendens | reverse complement strand
TATATATATATATATATATATATATATATATATATATGGTATATATATATATGGTATATATATATATGGTATATATATATATATATATATATGTATATATATCACACACATCTATTTTGATAAATTATTCAATCATTTACTAAAAAATTCTATTAGGTGACTTTGCATCGCGTGCATCTCTGCTTCTCGAAGTCATGAATTAGAAGATTAGTGACATACTCCCACTTCTGAAGTAATACGTGAATAAAGCTCTTGTATTATACTTAAAAGCACATTCCATATTGTTTTAAAGCACTTTTTTCGGAAAAATAATAAAATGTGGATGTTTGACAGAATTCCTAATTATGCAATTACGAATTGCATTTCTGGGGTCTTTTTAAGTTCATATTTCTAAACAGTGGTTGGTCTAACATGCAGTTTATTAATTTCGCACATAAAAACCTTACTTTTTACAGAACCTACACTCAGAATATATTTGCTTATCTTTCCGCCTGCGTCCCCTCCCCCATTGGCAAAAAAGGTGAGTGATGACCTCCCCATAGTCCAAAGAAGTTTCCCTATCGCCCTCGAGTCTAGCTGAAGATCTACGATCCTCCACTTCCAGCGTTCTCCAACACGATACATTTACTCGGAGTTGCTATTTTCATCACCTTATCACGCATACCAAAGTCACAGGGCAAACTTTCCTACTTCATTAACATATATCAACCAACTGATTGCACACTTTTTGACCCTATTCCGGTATCCGATCGTCCTTACAAAACCCAAGCACTTGACCTTACTTGTTCTGCGTTCTATGTCTTAGAATGCTTAATAAATCTTCATCTTTTTACTTCATAGTTTTATTTCAGAATGGCTTATGGTTTCAGTGATTTTTTTTGCAAATAATTATTATATTTTTAATTTATCTTTACATGTATAACTATTTTTAAGGTAGTATCGTAAAAAAGTTCAAAAGGCTCATGTATTTAATGCATACAAGATTGGATAAAATTGATCTAGATTGTCTAGTAAGTCATATATAAACACTCGAAAGAAAATTGATAAGGTATACCAAGACCATCATGAATACTAGGTAGGTATATGTTATGATAAAAATAGAATTCTGCCATTAGTTAAAGCGCACATTCCAGGTTTTCGTATTCTGCTACTTTTAAGAATTTCCATTTATGTGCGAATTAAAAAACCTGAGGAAATCCGGTGAATTTGAAAATCATTTTAATGATAGAAAGAGAACGTCACACTTTTATTGGAAGACTAGAATTGTAAAAAAATATCCTATAGCAGCCCGAAGACTCAAAGTTAGATTAAATACAATGAATTAATCACATAAAGGCACTAGCGACGTCGAGAGAATAATTCAATACTCAATTTTTTTAATAGATTATATTAGAAATACTCAGTGATTTAACAAGGAAAATACAGTGACGTGAAGTAAACACGATACAGTTTTATCTAGAACAATTCGCCATCACAGAATACATATTAAATTACCTATTGAATTATTATATCTGTGGTAGGCTTATAAACAACGCTTATATGGACTCTAAATATTATTGAATAAATCAAAAATAAAATATATCTTCCAATAATTAGTTCTTTTTTAACCACATTTCTCATCCCCATTGTGTGTAAGTCTATACGGCGATTTTGCTAATAGAATTGCCATTTTTACATACACGCGTCCAAAAATATTATAGCCAACATTTATCGCAAGTAGAAAGAAATGACAAATAGTTCAGTAAACCGCGTCGCGCCACTCTTAAAATGCTTTCCTCGCGATGATTCGAATCTCAGTCCTACCCTTCCTCATCCCACCAACCTTGTGTGCCCGAAAAAAAGAAGTTATCTCCCAACCCGAGAGATACAAATCCGAGTGGGATTTTGATTAACGAATGGCGACTCGAAAAGTAGTGGGAGAGGGGATAGACGGATACGAGCAGCGACTCCGGGAAACACATTAAAAAAAAGTATTCCGTAGACTTTCACGGCGGGAACGGGATCCAACGGGCGTGTTCACTGAGGGCGGCGGCGCCTGGGAGGGGAAGTCGTTGCAGTCGTGGGGGAATCGATCGCCGCTACACGCACACAGGGAGCGCGCTAAAATCGCCCAGAAACCACCAAGGAGAGAGGCGGGTTACAAAATAGGGTGCGAAGTGGATCGCTGCAGGGGGGAAGGGAGCGTTGAGTATAGGGAGGGGGGAGCGATGGGAGGGGGAGGTGACACGGAGAAAAAGGAGAATCGTGGAAAAGAAATCGAAGTGGAGCGGAGCAATCGATGGTGATAAAGTCGAGAGAGTTACGGAGATTTGAGGACAGTGTTGAGGCAGAATGGAGGGCGAAGGATTAAAAGGAAACGCACGGACTGGGGTACAGACAGCCAACGTCTTACCTATCGCGCGTGGTACTTTAGGACGCCCACTAGTTTTATGCAGCTGCATTGCAAAATAAGGATAATTAATAGTCGCACTTAGTAGTATATTCGGCGCTCGTCTGCAATGGTCTTTGACTATTAATCATGGACGGTAAGGATAGAATAAACGACAGGGCAAGGGTAAAATGAAATTCGGCTATATTCGGAATGAGTCTACTCTTGACGACAGGCGCCAAGGGGTCCATAGTTATATGCCTCATTCGACGGACGGTGAAGTGTACACGCAGAGTTCTCAACACATTAAACGGTTAGGGGCAATAACGCAGCTGAAATATGCAGCCGTCCTCACGAATAAAACTCAGGACTTGAATATGGGAGTAATATTGACAATTTAACAGTAACTTATTATAGAGTCATTATTTCGAAACGCGCATTTATTTTTAGCACATAAAATACTTGGAGAAGTAGTGCTGCAATTATGTGTCTTTTCCCATTTTGAGCATGTATACTACAGGATACGCCTTCAACCATTGGAGCGCCTGTGGCCCAAACACGACGCTGATTTCACAAGGTTATCCATTACATGCTGCTTATATGATGTTTAGGTCACCAACCTTTCCTAATAACCTATAAATATGGAATCATATAAGATCAACTAATATTTGTTTATTGCGTCTGCTGTTTTACTATTATCGGCGATATTGTGGCCACGAATGGTACGAAAAAAGGAACAATTCGTAAACTTATCACAGTGACTGACGTCTATTTCTCTAATTTTGTCCGGGTGGTCCGACCTTCCAATTCAGTTTGGCGTCCTAATAATATTCATTGTGTATGAAGCAAAGTCAAGCGACCTGTATCTATCCGAAAGCGGGATCCTTGGTTGCGCCCTCCGCGTCTATAGAGTCTCCCATTCTAAGTTCACCGATAACCCTTAAACACTCGCCTTCTGGTCTTAGCAGTTTTTCACAAATCTAGCATATATTCTCTGCACTCCTTCTAATTCCTCATCAACCCCTTCTCAGATGGATCCCAAATACTTGTCGCAAACATCAAATATGGTCTAACCAAAGCAAGGTAACATAACAATGTCCCAACCAAACGCACTAGGATGTGCTTTCCAAGTACCTAGCGGTCACAGATATAACTCAAACAGAGAAAAAGGGGGTGGATATATTTAATATTTCAGTATCAAAGAAAAAATAACGAGGCCAAAGACAAGCGAGTCAATAGCCTATTCCAATTAAACATAGCAACTTTAGAAGAAAACATGTCTGGTTTGTGGGGTGACGCCGTGTTTTTAAGTGTTACCTAGAGTCGTTACTTGCACCTAGAAGGGAGCATGAAGCACGACTCTGGTCGTGAGAGACGATAAAACCAAACTCTCTTCCACTCCCCATCCCTCCACGGAATTGTGTAAAGGCTCCCAACTCCCTGGGTAGCCCCTTTCAAAACACTCAACCCCCATTCCTCTCCTTTCAGTCCCTAGCATAAGCAGCGGAGGTGGTCCCAGCTCGGCCATACGCCGAGGCGACTGCCACACCCCCTGCGGTGACGGTCGGATGACGATTTATACTCCTCTCCAAACCCCCCGACACAACGCAGGCTCCCTCCCAACCGGTCGCAGTCGCATTTCCGTCGGCACGAAGCGGGGATATTTAGTTGGATGAAGAGGACGTAAGCTTGGTTCCGTGCTATCGAAAACAGTTCTATCACTGTCTTCCACCAGCCCGTGTGGTTTGCAGGACATTATTTCATCAATGCATACGGCTTGTTTTGTTGGATTGTTGAAACCATCCAGCCACAACGTTGAGGGACAAGATTTTTTGGTTATCAATTGGTGAACAGATAACATAAAACTTGACGACGGTGCCGATTATTATCCCAAGTTCTATTTGGCAGGCCGAGTTGTGCTCTACTGTAGTGTTGGAAAGGGAGGTAGAACCTATTAGATATATGTAGTATGACTAGTACGTGCGCGTATTATGCTCTCTAATAAAGGACTATGGCCCAAATTTGAAATCTTATGTAGGAAAAAATGCAATGAACGTAAAAGGAAAACAAGGGTGGTAAATGGTTATTTTTAATGTTTGGGTATAAAAACACTGTATTAACCTTTGTTGCTGCCAGCTTCGTTTCCTTTTCCGGTCCTGACAGTCCTCCACCAGGCGTGATTTACTATGGGGGTGGAAATTAACGATGAACATATCAAACTTCAGGAAGAAACGGAATAATTTTACTAACAGCCTAGGTCTATGAAAGAGATCTTCAGCACGTTTCCTGAACTATGGTGTGTTATTAAAAATTATTCAATTTAATTAAGTGATAAGTTGAGGTAGCACCACTTAATCAATTCTCTTCAATAAACTTTTTCACATTTTACTATGGTCCTTTTCGAGTTAGTTAAAGAGTTTGAAAAAATACCCATTTTTCCATTTTTTCATTTTGTCGCCTAACTTCCAAGTTATAGACGGTTAAACATCAATGCACTCAACTCTTTCGATGATAGGAGAGGGCCCACAGTTATTTCGTCACATATTGCTTCAATCCTATCGCCCCAGTACTTAAGGTCTGTCTGACCGTGCCGGTTCCCAAAAGTGATCCGTTCTCTCATTCTGATCCGCACTTTCCAACTCTCTCTTCTATAGAAGTCGTCCACCATATCAAGATTGTATGATGAACCCTCGGGGAAAAATTCCTCCATGGCCAATGCATTGAAGTTTCAAATAGTATCTGAAAAGTGAATTGTCCCGTGAATTTGTGGGCGGCACCTTTTGGGTATTTTCATTTTCTTTTTACGAGTTGACAGATGACCACAGAAGAAAACCTTTTTGCAAAGATAAGTTTTGAATTCGTGAATAAAATTGAGATTTCGTGTCAGACTGAACGAACGACTCCATTAAAAAAATAAGCAAGAGAAATTCTCGTCTCGGCTGATTCTTCGTTTTTCGATTTATTCGTCTCGTCCGAAATTGTTCCGTCTTGGTTTTTAATATTATTTAATTTCCAAACTTTTAATACCAAATCATAATCCTCGTGAAAATCCTCCTTTGCTCACGTACAACATTAGATTAGGTAGATTTCGGGAGCAATGTTTGCTTTCCCCTACAGATATACAAGTCAAGCTACGGCCTTCATTAGCAGATTCTCGATACCTTGAAACAAAAATATTTCTTTTGCATGGTTCCAGAGTTGAGAATTCAGCTATACCTAAAAGGCAAAGATTACCAAAGACAAATCCGTAGCAGATAATTAAGATCATTTTAGGAGTCCACATTTGACCTCCTACCATACACCCCAATGGTGGCTTTCAGGATATTATGTAGATGAAATGGTACTTCGGTAATTACACGCAATATACCAAGCCTAACATACAATGCAGGTGAGTAACACATTACTTTGAGTACATTATTAGCTCAACTCTTTAATGCTATTGCGGATTTAAAACTATAGTAACCCAGGCTTTTTTTCATTCTTTGAGCTGAAAATATTGTCCATTAGTTTCTAAATTGTTAGTAAGTCATAATGTGGTGATGATACCACACAAAGTACATTGTATGAGATCATTCCCTGCCACGTATCATAGCGGTGTTTGCTGCACCATGTTAAGGTTTGCGCAATATATCCACGATGAATTTTAATATAATGGACCAATTGTAAATAGGGCCTGCAAGATTCTTTTGAAAAATATTGTAAAAATTATCTTTCTTAGGTTTTGTTTCTGAACCCACTCTCTGGTGGATGGGTGCATGCCTAACACACGAAGTAATTGACGATACTTTCCACTCGTACTAAGCACCAAGAGTAATCAAGAAGTCAAGGTAAAAGCGGAAGAAACGACAGAGTTGATGTTATCTTTTGGTATAAAAATTGACCAGATTGCATGAAACTTGCGTATTGAACGTGCATACGAATCCACGACCTTTGCGGTAGCTTGGACTTATACATTCAAGCCATTATATAACTTCAAATTACTAGTAGTAGTTTTCGCACTTAGGTAATCCCACAGCCTAACTCATATTGTGAAATTTAAACTTTCCTAGGAGAATCATAACATCCACGACCAAAACGGAGTTCGAACCAAAGACCAAGTTTGACAGACCGGGGGGTTATCGGCCTAACTACCGCAGTTGGCTAGCATATCGTATTCCGAGGATATTGTGATCGAGGTAATTATCACAGGAGACAGCGAATGACCCAAACGGGAAACTGCTGGGTTCATTTGCGTCTTAGTTTGTAATTAGGGCCTGGATCTGAGAAGAGGAGGAATATAGGAGAGAAATCCTACATTGGTGTTCAAGTGCACGTTAACGAAAAGCAGAAGATCACCTGCTGTTTACCGCCCCATACAACGGAAGATTCTCCACATTTGAAATGCTCTCCACACGTTGCCTAGAAAAAAATCCGGGTTCCCATGAAATATCTTCATGTAGCCACCCCTAGGAAACCACTAGCTAAGGAAAGCCCTCGCCGCTAGGGAACTAACAAGCTACCCGTTTCGTGAAAAATCATTATGAAGGATCAGGAAGACGCACATTATTCTTGGATGGGACCCAGAGTTGGGAGTCACTGAAAGCACGAGTACATGAACGACTTAAATTACTTGATAAGTACAAATCGTGTAAGTTCATTACTCACACAGAGGGAATAATTCTAGCCCCACACCACATTGGTAGGTGAGACTAAGACGAGATATAAGGAAAGCGCAATGCAAAACAGACCGATACACGGAATGCCTTTTCCCTTGCACAATTCGAGATCACAACTGTGGAGAGTACCACATACGACAATTCGAACTACACGAATGTAAAATTTCATGGAATGCTAACAATCAATTAAGAATTACCCCAATGGCTATAGATGTAACACCTGCCATACGCCCTTGTGGAGGGTGCATAGCAAGATTTAGATGTTTATTTCCTCCTCAAGAAAAACAAGCGGCGCTTGGAATGCAACGAATACATTATGTGCCCTGAGGGAGTCGAAATACTGCAATCGGAACGGGCGGCGCGTTCTCCGTGGATGCTCCAGTATCACAAAAATCCGTTCTCAACATTACCAAGCATTTAACGTTAGAAGGGAGCGCTGGTTCGTAAAACGGAGCGTACACTGAAGCATCCAATAGAGTATCCAACACAAACACCTATACGGCGTGGCGTAAACAAACTAAAAATAGAGTCGCGGGATTAAAGTTTTAAGACTCGGTAGGAGGTGTGGGGAGAATATCGAGGTGCAGTCGAATCTGGGAAGAGGGAAAGAAGCGATGAGGCTGCCGAGGAAGGGGGGAGGGTAAACAATAGTGTCGCCTAGATGCTCCCGCGAGCATCTTGAGACGACAAAGAGCTCGGATGTTGGAGGTGGATAGTTTTCAATCTCAATGGGGAATCGAGAGCAGTTTCCTTCGCACGCTCTGCCACGCATAACCCCTTCCCTCTATCATTCCCCTCGTACTGATTCTCATACTACCTCTTCTCCTCCCCGCACTTCCCTACCCTCACCCAGTTCGATACAAGGGCTTCCCTTATCCTCGCTGCGATCGAATTCGCCCCTTATCTCCCGCTCTTTATCGCAACCCACGACTTCTTATATAATACATGCCCAACGCACCCGGCTCAACTCGGTAGCATTCCGCTCCAAGGTGGGTGGGAGTCGTTGGAGAATGTCCACCGTTCTCTCTCTTTCCTCCCGTCCGCCCTTCTTCCTTCGTGCCTCCGCGGAGGCTCGGACGTACGCTTCCTTTATCGGTGACGCGATAAGTGCCCCTGCGTGCGGTGTGAGAGTCGATGAAACGGAACGCACTCCACCGCGGTAGTTTCGCTTTCGCCTTTTGTTTGTTCTTTGTGATTGGAAAATTCCGGTCCTCGCGCACAACGGATATGTGCTGCGCACATGGTGGAGCTAGCGTAATTAGATCCAGATATCTTCCAGCGAAGAACGCGTGATCTTGAATAATATGCTAAATGAGCTAAATTTGAACGTTGCGTGCAAGTTAACATGAATTTATGCCAAGAGCCTAAATTTTAAATTTGTTTGTTGCTTTCCTGATATTTATCATAAACCGATTTTGAATGAATGAGGGGGGAAATAGTTCAAAATAAAAATAACCACCCGAGTTCACTGGCGCGTTGATTTTATTATTTTTGTTTATAATTATTTTCAAGTATTCTTAAACTCTCGTTGGTTAAATGAAATTTCGCAAGCCAGGAACGCATGTATTTAATCCTGGGTTATCGTAATTTAACCATAGACATCTAAAAGAAAATTCCATTGATAATATTGGAGTTGAACCTGTGCGCTATCACGTTTTAATAGGATCATTCAATTGCATTTCAACTATTCTGACAAAGACGGCGAACATTCAACGAACGCAATCTCCGTCTTTCAAGATGTACGACTGGTAGATTATTTTTCGGGTCCCCGAAACGTAATTACAACATTTTTTGCCATGAGGTTCATGCATCATTGTAACAGAGAAATATATATGTAAACGGACGGTAGAAAAGACCAGTAGCCCGTTTCAGACGGAAGCAGACAAGGCTCAGGGGGTAAGAAGCTTACCCATTATTTTTCAATTTCTTATCAGGCAAAATATGTTTGCACTCAAACATATGTCCTCAGATAAGGCTAAAGATAAATTAGTAGGTGTTTCGACATTTAGTCCATCGGAATTTGAACGATCAGAGACTTATAAAATACTTCCCTCAATCGAGTCTAAATTGAATAAGGGACCCTTATATTCTCATTTAAGTGTAGGGAGAATAGTAGTCGCGTGTATCACAAGAAACGTGTTCTGCGAGGAAATCGTGAAGATTTTCAGCATTGCGGGATCAAAATGCCAAAAGGAGGTTTTTAAGAATTAGCGATTTTATTACTGCAATAAAAATTTCTCCCAAGATTTTTCGGAAATGTTCTAAATAATTCATTATCCTCCCGAGAACATTAAAATCTGAATGTTTTTCTATTACTATATCATTTAATCACATTAAAACTGTTGTCATACAATATGTTTTCGCTAACCCCTGAAGAAGCGAATGAAAGAAGATCAAGTGAAAAACTAGGAGTCGGCTTAATCAGCATTTCCAACTGGTGCTTGCACCTCCTGCCACACGCCTTTTTGGTGGATCGCGGGGTATTTTTGTAGATGGTGATGTATTTCAAAGTGAAGGTTACACAAATTCAATACCTATACTTATCAACTAAAAATCAGTATCGAGTTTTGACACTATTCTTCCTCTTGTTCGGTCACCAGTTGACCACTCCTCCCCCACTAACGTTATTCTTTTTACGGCACTTTTGACCATGATATTAATGGCGATCGAGAGTTCTCTACTCCTGCAAAACATTTTGTGAAAATGAGGAACACTTATGTCTGAAGCAACGTTTACAGGTCTAGTATAGTACATCATTCGACTTTCGCTGATATAGATAACTGCACTATCATGCGCGTTTCTAATTTAAATTGAAAAAGAATTAAAGTTGACCAAAAAATTAAAGCATCCTCCAACCCTTTCAGCAAACACAGCAATAATGTGTATACTCAGAGCAGAGAGAAGGAGAATGCAGAGTATGCAAATTACCAGCCCTCAAACGGAAGCTATTTAAAATTCAGTAGGAAGGCGTACGCCCAAGGATACCAGAAAACAAACCTCGCAAACTCACGCACCTGTAAGGAGTGCGAAGTGCTGGAAGGCACATCGAATGTAGAGGAGAGGTGCGGTAAACTAAAGCGGCTAGTTTCTAAACTTCTCGCGACTAAGTTGAGTCCCTACAGTGTTCAGATCTAGTGGTGCGATTCCATAATGCTAATGCATTTTATTACGTATCGTATAGTATGTGCAGGGCTTGATAATGGAAGACCAAGAACTAGGAAATTCTAATATAATGTTATCTTTTTTATTAATCAGGATGCCATAGAAATTACTTTTTAGCACTATATCGCCCAAAAACACAAGATGTACTGTGAAACGTTTCCACGTGAATACTGTATAAGTATGAAGGTATTCTCTCTATGTGGGTGGATTTTCAGGCTCTCAGTAGGTACGAAAATTCTTGAATGAACTGAATATTTAGGAAATTTTTATTACGACTATTTTCGAATAGCAATGGTTTACCCCTTTATGGTGATCATTGCTGTTAAGTGAGTAATATTTCTACGCCGAGGGTAAAGTTTTCATATGTTAGGAATATACTTTTGTCTAGTGCCTATGAGTTTTCGTTAGTGAAAAAAACTGATATTGGATATTTATTATTTTTAATTAAAATTATGATAAATAATTTTCAGTGCCAATTTTAACTTTGGACAACAATGAACAATTCAAAATAACAGTTTAATTACTCCCGGATCAGATGCCTGACATTATTTAAAGTAGGTACTGTTGCAGGTAGACATACTTACACCAAAATATTTTTTCCGCAAAATTAAAAAAAATTATTCCCTGCTTATTTATTTATTTATTGCATTATTTACGGCCCCGAAGATGGAAAAAATGGCGACGTCTTGTCTTCACATACGGACTTTGGAACAAGGGAAAATACTGATATACTCTCAACGGTACTGTGCATGGGAATTTGCTACTATTAAGTTAATAGAATTTTCCCCAGCAGTTATGGACTCGTGGCTAGTTTTTTTCAGCCATTGTATTCAGGAGATCAAAACTATTGACAGTGTAACCTATTTTGGACGAACAACTCGCTAGCGCAGAAGTAGGATAAAATCAACCTAGGGAAGAACGATTTTCAAAAGTTTGAACTCTCCTTATTCAAGGAACCTTCTCATTTTTACACGAATGATTTCTTTGAAATTCTCTTTAATTTACTCTGCATCTATTTTTCGAGTTGATATCACATTCTCCAATGCTGTGAATAAATATTTACATGCTGGAATATAACCTGGAGGATGCTCTTAAATAAATTGTTGGAGAGAGAAAATTACCCAAAACAAATACGAAATGGGCACTGGGCTGGGATTTTAAACATCTGGTGGGCGCAAATGGTCGAGGAGTCCACGGAGGTAATGGAAAAATTGAGCAACTGCGTGCTAAACTAGATTGATTCTCATGGAGTTCAGCATGCCCGCAATTCTCCCTCTGGCAATGAGTCTGTTTCGAATTATTTTATGTTGTTATGTTAGCAAATTATAAATGCTTTATGCCAATCGTTGGCATAAAGCATTTATAATTTTGACCAATAACCTCAACAGATAATTTTTAATAAGATAAAAAGTGGTCAACAGCAAAAATCATGGAAATTATATATATAACCCCTTGGCCTACAGCGAAGGATAAGGCGCGAGGGTTACGAAATATGTGTTCCGCTCGTGAGGAACATTATGGATGTTTTCCAGGCATTATCGGGTTGGAGTTCTAATAATGTTTAGCCCGCAGGCTCTCTTAGTTTCTAGATCCAAGCGCCCCTTGTTCACTTGCCGCGCTTCTCTCCCTCTGCAGTTCCTCCTCCCCTCCGAGTTTCCAACTGCACTTTGCTCCCCTTCATCCCCACTCCCCCACATCCACTTGCCACCGCTTGATGGAAGGGGTGGGGGGAGGGCTACGCCCCACCTCCAGCGTCCGTTCCCCCCGGTCAGAAATGGCCTCCAGACGCAAAAGAGGATTTATGGCGCGATGACCAATCCATTTCCTGCTGACCAGACGCGACCCCTAACCGCCAGGCTGTCCCCTTCCTCAACCCCTCCGCGCTCAAACGCAACCACCCGACATCTACCCCACCCTTCTTCCCCATCCTATCACCNNNNCATCCTATCACCCCCTGAAGTCCTCCTCATCCTCCCCCCCGGCCTCTCATATCTTCTCCTCCACGTCCGACCCCATCCCCCCCCCTTTTCCATCCCTCAAGGCAGCTCACGACGCTGCCACCCTCCGGCTCACTCACATATCCACAAATGGTGAGATACGTGATGGATGCGTTATGTGGTGCATTTTATTGCACGTGCGAGTACGTACTGTACAAGCAGACGCGTGCTTGGGCGGACGTGAAACGGCGGCGGGGGTTGGAGAGGGAAGAGGGCCGGTGGACGATGACGCGGGCGAGGTGACGTGGATGCATTGGGAAGAGGGTGGAAGGGACGTAGACAAACGACCGTTATTTGGGTGAAGTTGTGACCATCAGGGTCTCACCCTCCCGTACTCACCCTCTCCTCCCCGGGGGGCGACGGAGCTGAATAATGATAGTTCGAAGAGCATGACCACGGGATTTCGCGAAATATGGAAAAATGGTTAGAAAAATCTCCAATCTGTTAGCGGGAGGTTTTTGAACAAAATTTAATATAATCCATACTATAAATTCTCGGGAAATTCGCCGCAACAAGGAGAATATTATAAATAATAAAAATGTCCGACGCCCAAATGTTAACTTAACTAGGCACAGTATTTCCTCAGCTTTGTATACGACTCCTCCGTTTATCGCAATGCACGAGTAAACATAATTTTATGGAGAAAAATATAACATCACCAAATGTGGCGACTAGGGAAAACATTATATTCTGTTAAAAAAGACCAAATCGACACAAGGTAAATTCGCATAAATTTTCGGGAATGTTTATTTTAGAAAGTTAGAAATTTTATTACTTTCAAAATTAGATTCATTAGTAACATAGGTAATTTATAAAGTGCGTTTAATATAATTAATTAAAAAACCCGCTATAGCGATTTTTATTTTTTTTAAATAGGTATTTATCTTTTTATTACCCTTGAAATCCACAATGCCAAATTCTTACAAACACAAAGTAGGGCAGCTTCAAAAGCACTATTTACTCTCCAATTTTCACAGTAATAATCATCCAGCCTCCTTAATGGCTATGAAAGGGATTAATAAACTACCTAATTGACCTCACTTTGTCATTCGATGATGCACCGTGCATGGGTAGGAACGTTATCAGAGATATTTTTTTAATTTGACGATCACTGGAAAAGTAGCGAAAGTGTGAATGTGGCATGAAGGAAAGAGGAAAAGTGAGGTTATGGGACGGGAGGACTACGCAGGTTAATGGTGCGTTCGACAGTACACGAAGCGAGTGCCCTCGCAAGAGCCTCTTCCGCGAGGCATCAATGGGCAGAGTGCTGCAGGGATGCCTTTTGAGTGGAACGAAGAGCTGTGAGTGCAACGGGACCTGCACTTCGATGCCGCAGTGGTGGGAAATTTTTGTTTCAATTTGTTCGATTTTTTCCACGGAAACGAACCGATCTCATGACAGAGAGCTTAGCATTTTTTTCTCTACAACACGCCCTGTAAAAAACGGCAAAAACACGCCCTGTAAAAACAAGCATGCAACAAGTATTTGCATAGGGTGAGAAGCATGTCACTCACTTCAAGTGTAAACTTCAACGAAAATGCCTATTTTTATCACTGATCCATTCGAGAATATTATGGATGTGCGCACATTTCTGTTTTACGAAAATCCGCGCGATTCTTGAATAATCATCAATCAGCCAATGCCCAACTGATGTGATATAGGTACCTATGTGAAACATTTATTCACGAGAGTTCAGATGCTCCAACCCTGTGTTGTTACCCTAAAATTCATGCTGACAGAGTATTTTCACTCAGAGACAAAAAATAAGGAGGTATAGAAATTTGGACAAAAATATTTTCAAATGAATTGTTACAATATTTTCACAGAATTTAACAAGCACATTAAAAACCCTATCATTTTGTTGCCTGGTGATATCTTCAACTTGAAAATGCATTTTAGGCACCCAGCCATCGATTTGAGTTACACATAAAGGCATGCATACGATGAGTAACTTGATAAAGCGTCTTGGACAGCAACAGAATATTAATTACTTACAATTGTTCAATTAAATTCTGGTGTCATAATATTCCAAACCTAGCGCCCATATGGCGGCTCGCTCGCATAATGTAAATGCATTCTCTGTAATTAGCATCAGTAAGAGGCGATTTGCACTATCCGGAGATCACTGACGCGCATTGTTGATGCTTTATGAACGAGTTCTAAAATATTTTTTCTCTTAGCCAATATGGGTCCCCCAGGCACATGCCCAGACGTTAAGAGAACATTAGGGTTGAAAAATATCACCATCGAGACAAGCTTGATATTTATGGAGTAGGCTGGCGTCAGCGATAACCATCACAGAGCCTTCAGGACAGCGAGAAGACCTCGGCGGCTATTACGAAAAACGTCGGGAGAGAAGTATGGATTCGGCCTAAGTGTACCGACGCCAAAGCTCTCTCTCGAGTTTCTCGTTTCAGTTTTTCTGTTGCGGATCTTTTCAGGACAGATAAAAGAGTTTGGGTTCAGAGGAGGGTCCAAGAGGCTATCAATCAATTTCGAGCGAAGGAAGAGCGTTTCGGTTGGACCAAAACATTCCTAAAGTTGATATGAGGCGCGTCATCGCGGATTATCAGTGAATGGCCGATCAAAATATGTATATATGTACTATTCCTGCTGCCCTTCCTTTCTTCAAAGCCAAGAGGGATGAAGAGGGAGGAAGGAGGTACAAGGAAAAGATTTGGGTTTTGTGAAAGTCG
This sequence comes from Calopteryx splendens, assembly GCA_002093875.1. NCBI lineage: Eukaryota > Metazoa > Arthropoda > Insecta > Odonata > Calopterygidae > Calopteryx > Calopteryx splendens. The sequence continues at coordinate 131,181 of LYUA01001343.1, read as the reverse complement.
ATGTTCTTCGTCTTACGATAGATACAGAATCTATTTCTCATCCTCGACGGATTGAAAGGGGCGGTGGATAAGAAAACATTTCTTTCTCTTCCATAAGGCATGTGGGGAAGAAGGTGGAAGGGAAGTAATAGGAAAGGAAAGGACGTTTATAGTTCTGAGGGGGCACCAGGGTCTAGAGGATAAGGATGGATGCGAATGGAAAATAGGCATGAGGAATGTGAAAAAACGGTTAGCCGATGGTTATTCTTATTCGCCCCACCAAAAAACTCGCTATTTGTCATTGATATTCAGGGATAGCCATTTATATCGAGGAATGCGGACCAATAGACCGTTAAACCCCACGAAAGGGGAGGACTCCAACGATCTTCAAAATCTATAAATGAAGATAAAGAACTTTATTTTCAACAACATAATAATTGAGAGCAACCTCTAAACCATCATAATACAATAAAACAAATACAAATAAAAAATAATAATAATAATTGTGCATCATTAACATCCAGCTAATAGAGAAGTAAAAAATAATGCAAACCTGCTACCAATTCAAAATTCACTCATTTTGTGTTTACCTTTGTAATTGGTATAATAATAATACTCTATTATCCAAAGGTCTTGCAGGGGCATTTAGATATAGAATTTATCAAGACCAATACATTAAGACACCAAATCAAATCACAGTACTCAACCCGGAGGTCGTTTTGGCAGGTGAGGGTAGAGCTCACCCAGTACTAAGCCCAAAGCATCAGGGTATGGTGGCCAATCCATATCCCTGACCCACCTGTGCTTTCCCAGGATGAGCTGGTACCCGAAAAATTTTACGCTGCTTGGGTGAAGCTGAGGGTGCACAGAGGCGTAATACGGAATAGAAACCCGGGCCCTCCGGTTAGTAGCCCAGCGCTCAACCCACTGGCCTGCCGCTCCCCTGCATTAGGACATATCCATATGCAAATGGTAAAAGGAGATACTTAAGACATTGCACCCTAAATACCCTTTAGGAATACATCACAGTCACTTTTTGAAGTCATCCCTTAAAAATTCATTCATAGTATAGCAGCATTATAATAAAAACATATTTAAAAAAAATAATAATTATGCCTATCTCCAAATTTTTGTCACGATTGTGAGCGCTAATTGCACGGCCCCCGTTTTCATGTAGGACACTAGCAAGATTAGTTACACACTCATAGTTGCTTAATTATATCACATTTGTTTAATCGTCATTTAACGAATGTTCGCCAATACACATAACTCAGGTTCTTATTCGTAACAAGGCCATTTCTAGCTAGAGTACTGTACTTCTCAAGCACTGCATATTAATGAATTTCACAGAAAGAACATTCGGAGAAACCACACTTTGTGGGGGCTAAGGGCGAAAAACATAAAAGTTAACATAAACATCCATGGGTCAAAACTTATCATTTAACACAGTAGGTTTAATGTGCTCATTGGCTGAGATTATACAGGATGCATAATCTCCTTCGTTACTTTAAGTTGTTCAATGTCAATGCTTTTAACAATGTTTTCGCATGTGCTATAACTACGCAATTTATTCCGCACAATTTTTTTCTCAGGTGTTTTATCTCTAACAAAATTAGACTTACAGATGAAATTTCCGTGGTACACCCATCAACGAATATTCACAGTTATACGCTATATTTATCATTGAAGGTATTTATCCCTTTCGTTGACTCTAACTATAGTAAAACTATCGTTGTCATTATTTAATTGCTGAATTTTCTGGCCCTTCAATGGTCTCGTCTGGCCGTCAACCTTTTTCACCACCGTCGAATGTTGATTTCTTGATTCTGGACGTACACTGCATTTTAATAGCATCGTGAGCAGAAGTCATCATATCAAGCCTTTTTTTTAGATGAATAATAATCCGCTCTTATCATTTTAGATACATTTATCTCCGTAAGAAATTTTGGAAAACGCCTCTAAGAGATAGCGTCTTCATTTACAGTAGCGGAAGTACTGTCTTTTATTAACTGGGACCTCAAGAAATTAATTTCCACGTTTTTCACTTTAATTAACACCATGCATTGTAATACATTGGTTTGAAGGTCTCTCACAATATTTAAAACTGTCTCTGACTCACTCCCAGGACAATTAGAGTGCAAAACAGATTTTCATCCAAAGTCACACTTCAAGGAACTTTGATCACCTGTAATAATTCATAGCGGATTACACAACTCGTACTGACTTTCGCTATCTTTGAATCACCAATCAACGATGATGGCTTTACTATCTCTAAATTGTGGGAAATGTTAAATTCCATCTTTAACATTATGAACATGTTATATATACTCATCATTTTTGTTTTTCTTATTTTTTTACTCTTACACTTATTCTTTATCTTGTATCTCCATAAATATTGCTTGACCTTCTTTAAAAACCAGATTTCGCCAGAAATCATTCCTCGCGACCACATCAAGCCGTAAAAATAATGTGAACAAGAGGAAAACGCAAACTTTACGCAGAAATAAACATTAATTTCACAATGGGTAGGTGGAGACATAAATGCTATCAAAAACAGCTTTCCTGCGTTGCACAAATCTTCGTTAAGTGTTTACTCCCAGGAGAGGGATGGAGGCGAAAAATAGTTACAACAATAAAAATATCAACCGATTAGTCAAGATAAAAAAAGATTACAGAGAACGCATTTCAGTGTTTAAAACTGAAGGTTAAATTGCTGGGTAAATTTTAATTAGGTTATTGCATTTAGGTTACTGCATGACGTGCAGTTACACGAAAGCTAACAATAAGCTTCATGCTTGTGAGCCAACAAATCATTTACATAGGAATACACGTTATGAAACCACAAGGGTGACGTTTTAGTTCGGGCTGAAAATGGGATCCAGCCGTAGAAAGAAAAGAAACTGGAAAAAAACTGGATGACACTGAGGCCTTTTTTGACTAGTGATTCATAGTTAAAATTCTTGTAATTACCAAAATTAGTGTAATCTAATTTTTTAACGGTGCACGTTTGGTCTGGAAACACCTAGAGTTAGCTTGCAGGGTACCATGTAGACATAGTATAACATCACTCTAAACTAAGGATTGATAGAAATAACAATAAATATTCTACAATACATTGACAATTTCTCCATCCATCTCTAACAAATTTATAATAATTTGGTAGTCAAATTTGGCTACCCTTATATTACATATTTATATTATAAAAGTATGTAAGAGAATATACAAGGGATAAGATATAATATCGTAAGATGTGTGCTGAAGAATGCGGCAGCAAACACGGGAAAATGCGGAGAAAGAACGGTTGGCAAATAGACGGACAAGCGATATTTTTTCGGAGAAATTGAGAACATCGACCTCACTGTTCCTCATCCAATCCCACTTCTTGGGAGCAAATATCAAGGCAGCAAGTTATAATAAGGAGCCTCAAAAAATAACATTGAACATCGATAGATATGAGGCCTGGATGGATTTACTAGTGAATAATTCCACTGGACTGGGTACGATTAATGACATACGCATTATCCTGTTTACATCGCACTAGTGGCTTGTCCAGATACCCTTTATATATTTTTGTACAATTGTAAGTCAGCCAAGCAAAAAACTACGCATTGTTATAAATTTCGAAATAAATAGAAATTAAAATGAAACAGATTGTAACAAATTTAATGCAAGAACAAATAAAAAGAAGATGAAGATATATTTTTAAGGCATCAATAGAAGAGAAAAATTGAAGTCAAAAGCTTGTAAGGTCGCCAAATAAATATTAATGATAGGAGAAAATATCTAATACTAAGCACATGATCATGGATGGGAGCCCGAAATATGAAGTAAACCTGTATCGGCTTTGATTTATAGCATGAATGAAGATGCTTGATGCAACTATTGTGGTTATTAAAATAGATGAAATGAATTAAAGCATGTAAAAACGTCGAAAGCTTCCCGTAAGAAAAGGAGCCACCAAGGGAGGATGAGGAAAATGTTTATAATTGATCTGTGTTATCACAATAGGTCGAATAAAAAGAATCGTTTGCAGCATGATAATGACTGAAGATAATGGACCTTTCAATATTAATGTTTGGCCCAGGGTTAATGTATGTATGCTATGCTACGCAAATTCTATGTGAGATCTACTTTGTTGAATCTGGCTCTAAATAGTGCGATACATACTGTGACGCATTTTAATCACCATGGGCATTGAAAAATAATAATTTTCCCGGGTAGATATGTACAAATATACTACTTGCGTTTCCACAGCATCAAGAAAGTTTATTATTAGAACCAAAACTTGCAACCCTCGCGCAGGGAATTTACATTATCTTATGCGAGATGATTTTCTCTTAACATTTTTGTCAAAGCTGTGAGCCAGCCATAAGGGGGTGTGTGGATGGAGGGAGGCCTACGAGGGGGAGGTGGCGAGAGGAACGCGCGACGAGGCGAGACGAACGGAAGGACGAAAGGACTTCATCTCGACCGGGGAGGGAGGTGGGGGAAGGAGTCGAGAAGAGGAGCAAACAGTACCACCAAGGCGGGAAGGAGGGGGGAGGAGGTTTTTGAAAGGATCGGTGGGGGAAAGGGGAGTAGGGAAGAGCACGGACGAAGGCAGAAAAGGCTCGAGGCCGAGGAGGAATTACGAGGCAATAAATCCGTCAGTGCTCGACAGCGCCGGACAGGTTAGCGTGTGTGAGTGAGTGAGTGAGTGAGCGAGCGAGTGAGTTGAGGGTACGTAGAAGGGTGGGTTTCGGGGATACGTCCGGAGGGATGAGGAGGGAGGTAGGGTTTGTTATGCGAGGAATGGGTCGGCAGCCTGGGCGAACGGCCGCATGTTTAGTCCACGGTGCGAGGGGCGGAGTTATAAGTGAACAAACAAAAAGTCAAACCGGGGGCTATTGGATCAACACAGAGATGGAAAGAGAGAGAGAGGGATGGATGGAGAGAGTGTGGCCTTTTGGGAAGAATAATGGAAAAACTGAATGGGTGGCCGGAGCACGCTCATGTTACTGGGAATTTCCAGAAAATTATCTATACCGTGTGCGCTTGTGTGTGTGCGCTTGTGTGTGTGTGCACGTGTGTGTGTGGACACATCTTTCCTCCCTCGAGGATATATGCGAATCCTTCCACGATGGACCCCAGCGTGAATAGAATTTATCTCCGCACACGCTTCCAGTATAACCCCTACACGGCTCAAGACACTGACGAATGAATACATTATTTCACAGTGATCGGAATATAGCTAAGGCTCGTGAAGTTTCCGAGTAGGTAACACATTCTTCTTCCGTGTCTCTCTTAAGGTGTCTGAGGCGTAACTCATTCGAGGAATTCACATATTGCTCAAATACATCAACGTCGTACGATAGCTTTGTTCAGATACCTCCAAGCGCAATGCTGGAGCATTCGATGAATTACGGTTCTTGTTTAAATCGCGAAGCGCATTAGCTGTTGCCGCCACGCTCTTTGTTCATGCAACCGTATGTATCTACTTCGCTAAAGACAGAAGAATGTCGATGAAGGGAATGCCTACAGCCCCCAAAACGTCTAAGTTTCTTGGTACATTTTTATTTCATCTACCGGCTTTTTAATTTACATATATATATACACGCACATACATGCATACATAAGTTAACAGTAACAATTACCTAATAGGCAGTACTGCCTTACATTGAGGAATGGTTAATCTATTAACAGTACTATACACACTGAAGTATGCTGCCGCAGGAATCTTAAAGATTCTTCCGAGCCAGCGCGAACCCTGGGGAGCTTCACGAGACCGTGAAAATTATATTCTCTCCAATCAAATCAATGTTGACTCAAAGGCTTTTTAAATATTAGTCGCCCTGTTTCCAGGTCGGTTCGAACAAAATCGCTCGGGACTTCTTTACATTCCTAAGGAATGGAACATTGCCGTTCCATTCTGGGTTGCGCTTGAGGAGCTATCTCATGAAATTCGAACTCATATATTTTACGACTCGAGTATTCCAAAGTTCAAATGTCTACTCAAAGACTTGCAGCATCGCGTCCGTCTATACTCTCTCCTCTTTAGTGATAGTGAAAAAGCCGTGACAACGAATTTATCTCCTTTTAAAGTCACGGACACTTATAGAATATATACTTAGAATATATAGAATAGAATTAGTAATAAATAATATATAGAATATATACTTAATTCCTACCCAATGGATGAAAATTCAATGTAAGATGTAGGTACTGTATGCCAATATATATGGCCCTTAGATGTCAATTTTCCAACTACTGTCAATCTCCTTAATCGCAACTCCTTCTAGAAGATATCACTAATGTCTTAATATTTTTATTATTTAAGTCAGATTTTCAGAGGCACAATTCGAATAGGGCGTATTCGCACCAGATTGTTGTTGTTCTTGGTATTAACAGCTTTAGAATCTTAATACCGAACATACATGTTTTTAGAAAATGTATCATTCATTTACAATTTCTTATAAGTTTAATCTTATCCTCTTATCCGGAAAAATAATGTTTAATAGAAAACTTAAAGGGAGGAGACAGTTGCAACACTAAACGTCTCATCTGTAGCTAAAGGGTAAGCTCAGAAGTCGGGTGACATCCAAGAATCCCAGTTACGAATGAGCAAACGTTTCTGCTGTGCCTAGTATCAAGAAACATTCATATTCTACTAGGTAAGCTACGAGCGGGACATTCCTACAGATGGTGCATAATATTCTGAGCCATTGAACGATACGGAAATATGAATGTGAAGCTGTTTGCCATACCATATCACTATTTCCTCAATGCTTACCTCGTGACAAATTGGCAGCGGCAGCGTCTACACAATGCGTCTATTTTTTAAACATGAAGTAAATATCTTAAAAGGTTTAGGAATTATTTCCGTCAACGTTATTTTCTCCTTTGCTTTCTTCGAATTCGAGGGGAAAATTTCGAGTTCTACGACTCAGTATGCACATTATCTAACAAGATTTAAAATGAAAATAGTCAATAAATTCGCGAAAATCGCAGCGAGCAATTAAATGTTCGTAACCAGCATTGGCTCAAATAATAATTCCATTTAAAAGATGGTGACTGAATGTCTCAAGTTCCATAGGGTTATAATTTTTTCTCATCCTTTCGTAGCGCAATTTTTAATGCTACATTTAAGGTTGTCTGATTTATCACTGGCTTCATGCAGAAATTGTAGCTAGACTGCTTCATCTCCGAGCAGGAGACGAGTTATCAGTTACAGTTATCGCCCAATTGGTTCATAATTGTGGTGCCTTAGCTGCTAGAGGAAATGGAATATATTATTGTTCTTAGCAAATTGTATGGAATGCGAATGAGGTACCTCTGATCCATGGAGTATTTATTGGTCAGTAAGAGTCGAGTAAAAGAGAAATATCTGCCGATCAGTTGGGTTTGATCACCCAATTTAGCTCTATTTTGTAGCAATGTAAAGTCAAGAGTTATTTCTCTCTTCCGTTCCGGAATATCATGTAAAACCAAACGAAAAGACTAATATTTTTTTAATCAATAAATAATTTCAAACCTAAATACCTACCTAACATTGGAGTGCACTCATGAGTAGGACCACATGAGTACACACACACATTAGCTAGAGGGCATTTCGTGCACTTAAGCTAGTGGGCTGGAGTAGAGTGCTGGGTGGACCATATACGGCCCATTGGCCGTAGTTGTTCTGCCTATCCAACCTAAATAGATAACGATTATGGTGTTGAAGCAATCGGGAACACATTAGAGGTCACCGTAAGGCAGCACTGGGTGTCGAAACACTTTTAGTGCCACGTAAAGACATGTTAGATCTTGAAAATACTGGTGCACAATATTTAAAAAAGCTCTAAGGAAATATTAAGAAGTGATGGAGGTGGAAGGTAAAATTTTGCTCACTTACGTGAGCAAGATTTTATGAACAGTAGGTGTTTTTATGTTAACTTCTATTTTTACTGTAGTAGGGACCACATTTATGTTGCTTTTTCAATTTTTTCAACAAAAATATTTGATGTCGTAGAAACTAATCAACGAACTCGAACATTACCAAATATTTTCATCTTCAAGTCAAAGCCAAAGAATTAAGTTATGCCCATTCAAAACTGAAAGCGGCTGTTTTTAGCTTATAGAAATAGGTTCAAATCTAAATGGATCACTTTTACATTAACTAAAACCCATCGGTTTGATTAACTTAAAAGAGTTGTTTTTCATATCTAACATTCTTTAATCAACAGTATCAAATGTTATCATGGAAAGTCAGATATCACGACGGAGACAATTTTATGCGTGAAGCTTTTTTTTGCATTTGGCTGACACTGTGAGAACAGTTTGAAAAACTTCCAATTCTAATTTCATTCAAATGCAAATTGACACATTAATGGCCATGATGCCCAGGGGGGCAAGGAACATCTGGACTACTTCTCTCTAGAAGCATTTTATACCAAATATGGAAGATAATTACTGAATGAGAAAAGCGGCAATGTTACTAAAACAAGTTTCTTCTACCAAGACATAAAATATGTTGCAGTCTTAATTTTTGAGTATTATGATATCGATTGAACAACTGATTTAAATATACATGGCCCACTTTCATGATATATACCTGTAGGTTCTAATTTTTACGATGAAATATAAAATAAGAAAATAATACAGAAAGCACTCGAGAGATTACTGGCTAAAATATGACTTTGATGCACTGGACTTCTTTTGTCGTGAATCATCTCGAAAAAATGAAAGTAGGCCAAAAGTTAACCTCAACCATACATCTGGGTCCATTCGTACCGATACCACAGATATTATGAAGGGAATGTCAGAATAAATGTAACCAGAGACACGAGTAGGTATGTATTCGCAATTCCAAAATTGATAAGGAATGATATTTACATTTTACCGGAAGCTACCACCTAATTAATCCAAATCGTGTACATCAAAGACATTGTTACTATATTCACCACAATATTTATTTAACATGGTACACTGGAGTAGAATTAACAGTACCGCATCATCCAGCTTTTGTGAAAATTTTTTCTGGTAGCCCTTGCGAATGGTTTTGTCGCCCAACCAGTGGCCAAGTGGGAAGTGCCACAATCCATAGATTAAGAATGACCCAAAGAACCAAAACGTTCGCCGTTATTAAATGTGAAAAAATATGACAGGTCACGTGAGGTGCGTGGGATTACATAATAACCGTCACGCAAACGATTACGATGTGCTACCGTACCACCATCCGGAAAAAAATCCGGTGCGATAGTGAAGAATATAATACCGTTGGAAACTCACGAAGCCGAAGGCTGCCTCTAAACCCAAGAAGATTGGTACCCCTCGTCGTTACCCCGTTTACAATGGTGGGCCATACGACTTGGCTCTCCGTAGCAAAACGACTCTCAATATACGTCCCGCTACTCGAGTGAGATTGACAACCCCAGACAGGGACCAATCGACGAATGAAAATGATGAGCATGACAGGACGAGGACGACCCATTTCAAAACGCTCATTCTCCCGGAGATAAAAAAAAGTCGCCTGGAAGGCGTTTCCACAGAGTGCAAGGAGCCCTAGTAATGGTTCCGGGCCATGTGTTGACGTTAGCAGTTTTTTACTGCCCGAGCGGGGTGGGGTGGAAAAGAATTTCGGAGGGGGGGGGAGGGAGGGAGGGAGGGAAGCTGCTGCTAACCATCTCTTCGCTGCTCTTGGCGCCTGGCTCCGGGTGAGACGTAAACATGAGATCTCTTCTCCCATCCCACTCCCCTTTGCGGAAAGCCCATTACCGCAGGTTGTATTAAAAATAACAGGCGAGAGAAAAAGGCGAGGGTATGTACCGTTCCACACACACACACATGAAAACAAAGCGATGAAATAAATCCAAACATATCGCGGGGCTCCGTTTTTGAAAGCGCCACTATCGAATTGCCGCGGGCATTTCTGCTTCGGTCGAGTGGAGCCACCACGACCAGACCCCTCGTTATCCGTTTCAAAAGGGTGGAGTAACTTAATCTTGGATCCTGGAAGAGCGCCCTCGCGAATGCTCTAAACGATTTCTTGAAACTCCCGAACGGATGGTGTATCTTGGTCGCTTAAAAAGAGCTCCTTGCTTACGCGACGTGCACGGGAAAATTGCATGCTTTACGAATATGAGCATAATGAAGTCCTCTTACACAAATCACGCTTCCATTCATATCTGAAAAAGAGAGAGATACTAACTACTCTTGGAAATTTCACACACAACTCAACACTTAATAGAAATTAGAGGCATTAAAAAAGGTATGGGTTCCATCATGTTGAAAATTACCTGATAACTCTCAACGAAGTCGCTCATGAGATAATTCTTGACACTAGGTATCCTAGGTTGTAACCACTATTAGCAGCCCCTCTTGCATGCGAAGATTAGTGCATGCCTAGTTGGAAGTTTGGAAACTAAATACTGTAGTGCACGTAAAGCTGTTTATGACCGTTATTTCCTACGCTTGAATTATAAATTTCCCAGTTTGTTCCTCAACTTTCAGTTATATGGTACGTGGACCGTGGATGTGCGGATTGGAACCACCTCCTATACACGGAGTTGGTTTTTAGGGTACCGAGTAAATGTAAAATTACCCAAACGTTTCCTGGAAACCTAGTAGCTGTTCCAGTATCCGATCATAACAAGTCATAAAGATGATCCCGTACCAACGATTAATTACACAATACACGTTGCGAAACTTGGGATCCCAGGGTTAGCTTTGTTCATCAGGGTAACTCGACTGGAGAATATCGCAGCTTCTTCCAGCTTATAAGGTAATTTATATTCAAGCTATTCTCAAAAAGACTTCGATTAGTTGAGGATAACTCACGATACGCATTAAAAAATTAGAAATAAATATTCATTATCTGTAAGCCATCTCAAGGGTTAGTGCGTTTTACCTCTAGGGTGTCGTGTGGGGCTGGTGTCGATTCCACATATGGTAGGTATACACCATGAAAATTAAATATCACCAATCGCAGATGCTAGATTCAAACAACGGAAATAATCCTTTTTTTGAAACAGCCACACAGCATTTAAGTCTCAGATACCACTCTAAGTATTCGGAACGAGTTGCTGGTAACAAGATAATAAGAGTTAGACAGAGAAATGGCTACAAACTAGGCTACGTAGAAAATATTTTTCTGGTCATTTTCGTTGACGGTTATCCCTTATATATTTTTTGTGAAAAATGGCATTTTGAACCTGTCGGCTCTGCAGTTTATCTCTCTAAGCTTATTTTCATGTTCTCCCCAACCGTAAAACGAAAGGGTTAGCAATATATTTTTAACTTAATCACAGAAGAGATCTGCTTCCAATTTATGTAAGAGATTTAATATATATTTAACCTTCGGTTTGTGAGTGATTCCCTAGCTAGGGTCCTAGTAGTCATATACGCGACTAAGCTATGTCTTGCTATAGACTATGATTACTTGCCGACCTCGGTAACATCGGGGTAACATCCTCGCCTGCCAATCCTAAGGT
>LYUA01001343.1:28983-42768 GCA_002093875.1 Calopteryx splendens | reverse complement strand
TTAAATTTTTATTAAGTGGAAAATTGAAAAGTGTCTGTGTTTCTCTTATACTAGACCAGAAAATGAAAAGAGTAAATAGGGATTTAGCAGGTACACGAAAACCCCAAAAACATATCAAAGAAAGATCTAGACGATCGCGATGAAAAAGAGGAGAGAAGAAAGAGACCAGCAACGAAGGGAGAAGTAATTATATGAAGTAGGTAATTACAGAAGTGGCAAGAGAGCAACTTGTTAAAGAGCTCACGACAGAGGGTATTAATAAAGACGTAGGTAAGAGAGCTTATAACAGGAAGAAGGTTATATATTAAATCAAGAAATGAAGAGGAGGAACCCCTCTCCAGAAGTTGCAGAATCAAGTTCTATGAATTCTACAAGAGTGGATTTGAAGGCGCTTCGAAGAAAACCACGAAAGAACGAAAAACTAGACACTTAAAAAACAATTATGCTAGCAAAAAGACAACAAAGGAAAAAAGGAATGAAATGAATAACATCGGATGTACAAAAGGGACTTTGCTAATGAATGATGAATGAAAAGCATAGGAAACAAGTGGAAGGAATAGGTGCACCAAGGAACTGTGTCAAGGATCTAAATCTCCGGAAGATAATTTTTGTAACGCAGGAGCGAGGTACTGGAGCCCAGATATATCGAAATTTTTTTCGACGGAGTAGCGAAAATACTGAAAAATAACAGAATGCCCGGATTAGGCAAAACATTAGCGACGAAATTATCAATATGTTCAGAAAAAGAATCTAATGCCTATTTGAAATAATCAGTTACTGCTCTGAAAGTATATTTTTCGGAGGACTTTGAAAATAGTATGATAAAAGAATTACAGCGATAGAGAAATATTCTAAAAATACTTCAAAGACCAAGTCACCACACTTTGAATGAAAGAGGGAAGAAAATAGTTGCTTAGACAAGGGCAACAACCTCTCACCAGCCTTGTTAAAGTTACACTTGAAACAGGGAAACGAGGGAGGATATAGAATTGAAATCAAAATAATTACTTAAGATAAATGCGGAATAAATTAGCAGTTTCGTTACCCAGAAGACGCTTAACAAGGAATCGAGAAGACATCGTCATCCTTAAATACAATGGCTAAAAAGTTTTGAAAATAAAAAAAATAAGTTTTGAAAATAAAAAAGATAAATTAAAAAGTATCTTATTTAGGCATTTATTTTAAAAATCTTTAGCAATATAACTAAAATTCCAGAATGTGGAAGAGAGAAGCCGAGGGCACATGTTACACTACGAATAGAGAAATTAGAACAAGTTTAACTTTTAACCTACCCCAGAATAAGCAGATCATTATTCAGAAGAAGTTCGAATGATATCAAGCACAGAATATCCCAATATAATAAGGTTTTCGTGATGAATAAGCATCGCAATAATTAAAAAGAGATGGATTGATAAAAAAAGGTTATTAAAGGCGTGGTTGAAGGAAAATAGAATCACGATGCTGAGGCACGAATTAAGCAGGGGAATCCACTATGATGAAATTAAGAGGATGACAGAGGAAAGGCGGCAGTGAGGAAGAAAGTGGCAAATGTTTGCTGACTCTGCTTTAGAAGCAGACGCTCTAAGAATAAATGAATATAGAACTAGGGTGTTAAAAACAGATACGGTTATCAATAAGGAAAACGTTTGAGTGAGGTGGACATTCTTTATCAAAGGGACCATTGGAAAAGTAGATCAAAGAAGAAAAGGTCTTATTGTTACTGAAGAATTAAGAATATGTAATGGGTATTTCTTTTTATATTGTTAATCAGCTAGTATTAATTTAAGATTGAGATGTCTTCAAAGGGGAGACAAAAGGAAGGTAGAGCAAGTCATTGTGTAAATTAGTTATTGACATTAATTTGATTGATAAACGTGCTTCTAACGGTGTCAGTTAGAAAGATAGTTTAATAAAGTCTCTACGAATCATTATGCACTCAATACCCTGCAACCCGCCGAATGGACATGTGTTAAGGGGTGGGACATCAGCGTAAATGAAAGGGAAGGTGAAAGGCGGTCTGTAGGGGGAAGGGGCATGGATATACTTGTTAGAGTTTTCCTCGTGTCGTGGATCGTGCGAGGGAAATACGAATTATTGAATCCATCGGTGCGACAGGCTGTTTCTCTAATTTTATCACCATTATCCGACTTTCCGATGAGTGTAGGGATTCGAGTACTCCCTTTATGTCGCAAGTAAAATCACACGATTGATAGCATTATAAAAGGTTAAATCTAGCGCTGAGTCTTCGATTCTCAACGGGTTGCTATCCCAGATTACGTATTAATTGCGTAACGCTTTTTGTCCTCTCTTTGCAGAATTTAACGAACCGGACTTCTTTCTTAATCATTTTTTTCAAACGAATGATTCGCTCAAAAGTGGCAATAGTATGAAGAGCACAAATATTAATTATTCCTGATGTCGAGCAATGTCACTTGTGCACTAAATTTGATTAATTCGAAGCTTTATGAAGAAATAACAGTGTAAATGGATGGGTATCACTTCTAGAGCTTTTTGTTACAAAGTAATTAAGAGACATGAAAATATTCGAACTATCATATTTCATATTCCATAGATACATATTTAATAAACCATCTTAATAGAAGAATGAGTTAGGTATCTCATTTAAGTGCTGATGTGGCTTATTAAAGAAATAATATTTCGTTCACGTTCTTTATTACTTCATCATTGTTCATCTCCGTCTATTTCGGACTCTGATTCTCCTCTCACGTTCTGCGAAAGAATTGAGTAATTCAATTAATTCACCAACTGCGGTTCATTGTAATTTTTGTGTGGTGCCTACACTCACAACTGTTATCTTACAATTCAATACACGTCGCAATCGTACGTAGAAGCATTTCCATGCCTGGTTTTCAATCTCTCCGGCCGAACAATGCTTTAAATTTCTAATTATGAGCGGGACCTAATCGGAGTGAAATATTTCTGTAATGAATCTACGCAAGATAAATTTTAAGTTGAGATAGGGGGTATATATAATCAGGGAGGATGTTAATGGTTTTTAATTTCACGGTATAAGTTTGTGCTAAAAAACTAAATTTTGCACTGTACTATGAATTTCATGTTATCCGATTATTTCAACATTAATCCTATCTCGAATTTTATTTTTTTAAAGAATGTAGTTTGTTAGGGTCCTAGACAGGATAAACATAAATAATGGAATGATTAAATGATACACGATAAAAAGGATTCGCCATGCCAATTTTCGTCATCTCTCTAAAAATAAAGTGGTGGTTGATAAATTTAACATATCCATCAATGTCATGTCCTGCGAGCTGCCACGAGAGTTTGAACACAAGCTTTTAATTATGCAATTGTAGGTACATCTAAAATATTAGTCAAAAGAATGACAGCTGACAAGAGGTGTTTTGATTGCACCTGTTTGAGTGCTTAACTTTGGTTTTTATTCCGATCGGACAGCCTTGTTCGATTTAATTTCCTGTAATGCCTTCCATATCTTGCAATCTGGTATCCCAGTTCCCCAGCTATTGCCTTTTACATAATGTCCTCTTTTTATGTTTCAACTTTCTGACCTAATGTCTTTATCATATAGTTCGTCTATGTATTCTTTCTATCTTGTCTGAACATCTTCTATTATTAATTTTCCTGCCGTATCTCTGATAGGCATTATTAGCATGGGGTTTCCTTTCTGACTTCCAGAGTCCAGTCCAGTCACCATTTCCCCTGTCTCTGTAAACTCCCCATGCCTTAGTTTAATATTTGCCTTAGTTTAATAATGCCTTTCTCGCCTTAGTTTAATATTTATCTCCTTGTACTCCCTTCTCCCTAATTTTGTATTCTTCCTTTTCCTTCGCTAGACTATCTTACTCATTATCTCTTCTATAATCCTTGATTTTCTCAAATTTTTCTATTTACCATTCCTATAATTTTGTTCGGAGCTTACGTTACTCCTTCTTTGAGCTGTTCCCACCTTTCTCTAATGTACCCATCCCCTTGTCCTCACTCAGAATGCTCTCAACAGCTTTCTGGAACTCCTTCCTTTTCGTCCCAGTGAGTGCTCCCACATTTCATCTTCTCATCCGTCTTCCCTTTTATATTCTCTTGAATTTTACATTACACTTCATGAGACTAAATTATGGTCTGAATCTGCATCCACTCCCGGGGAATTCCGAGTCAATGACGCTGTTACTAAATCTATGCCGAACCATGATGTAATCTGATATCTCCCGGAATATTCAATGTGTAACTGTGTTTGTAGTGGTGTTAAAACTAGGTATTACTTATAATTAAGTAATTTCTCCTGCAAAACTATTGTTTTCCTCGCATAAGTGAACCATATCATTGAACTTGGTTGAAGCATATCAATATTTCCTCTCTCATTCTTCAATTCATCTCTTCGGATTTCCCCGTTCTCAGTATCGTCATAACATTCCAAGTCCCTATTCTAACAGTTACATTCCTCTTCTAAGACTTCTTTTCTACTACTGTCGATTTGGCTGTGTATTATTAAGTATTTCGTGTGATGACGGTCGCGGAGGCCTTGCCTTTCCCGCCGCTGGGTACGACACCCGTCCCTGTGGGCTTGCTCCCGTAGTTGTCCGGACTCATTTTCATATTTGTGTATATCGAGATTTATTGGGAAAAATAATTGAGGTAGTTTCCCGTTGTCTATCTCAATAGTGTTTTTTACGCGACACGATCACTTAAAGGCCGTCCCACTGGAATCAGACGCCTTTGCAGCCGCTTCACAGAGGCACAGACGCTGCGTGGACTACCTTTCGTTTGTCTCCTACCCTTCGAAGTATCTGTGTAGGTGATCCTACCAGGATCAATTTTCATTGCTCCCGCCAACACGGCTCTAGGGTTCATCAAAACACACAAGCCATCCTTAACGTTAAGGTTGTACTCCATAGAGAGGGGTAAAATAATATGGGGTTACAATAATATCCTCGGTGTCAGTAGTAAACCGTGAGCCCTGTACCTTAATAAAATTCTGAAATTAGACTGGGAAAAGGTAATCATCGTGCCTAGATAGCCTCGTATAAAAAACAAGGCCATATTTACTTTCCTTTTGTACATTTTTAATTGTGTATGTTTACTAAGTAAACTGCAGGTAATAATGACTATTCGGTGTGTTTTGAATTGTTCAATCCTGTCTATTTTAGATGAAATGTCGTATTTTCCATTAATTTTATTTCATTGATTTAATTAAAATCCTCATTTCACGTGTCAGCCCGATAGTTTTTTTTTAATCGTTTGAGAGTTATAGGAATACTTGGACTCTATTATGAAAAATATCTTAGTAGTTTCATTATGCCTAGCCATAATTTCCACGAAGTCACGCATGATACAATTAAGTTTATACTTGGATTCTTTATTCCTCTGCAGATTACTTTGCTGTCGGTATAGGCATGCTGATTTACATGGTTTCCTATGCTTTCCATGATTATAGTTTTATAAGTATAATAATACAAATGTATAATATTATCATGAATATTAGTATTTTATGTATAGGTACTGTCATCTCTGTGCGTATACATTAAACAAGTCTACATATAGCACAAACACATAAGTAACAGTATGAATTAAGTTTAGGAGCCTCCATCACTCTTCGGTATGGTACACCGGTTTTTATATCTGTCGCTTTCAAGCTCAAAAATCATTGATTACTTTTTGTTTGCAGTGAAATAAGAATTCCCTAAGCGAGCAAATCACTTAATAATTACTACACATCCTGTCACTTCCTGTCATTTGAGAAATTATCGAAGTTGTCATTTGCAAGAAGATTGATTTGGGTGCCTTTTAACGGAATATTAGAGTTCAAATGCGGAAATTACGCGCTAATATGGCCATTCGGCGAGGCTGATTAATTCTACCAGTCGTTGCCAACCATTTGGACCTCTTGCATGTAAATTAGTTTGACCCGTCCGTCCGTGAGTTCTCCACCATAGCGTCTGTGTTACCAGAATAAAAATGTGACCCTGCACTGTTGCCGTATTCAATTAGGAAATCGATTTCACGGTAAATTCGACCAACTTATCCTTCCATGCAATGCAGTGGCGGATGCGTTGCAAATATTTCTGCTCGAATGGGCCATGAAATTTATTGGTGGAGGTTTGCGTTAGGGGATATTATGAGGATACTCTTGCGATAGTTAGACCGCACATAGAGTATGCTGCGAGTGTATGGAACCCATCTAAAAAAAATTGATTCAAAAACTAAAAAAAATACAAATGAAGGTAGCTCGTTTCGTTACAAACTCCAATGCGAGGACCTAGATCACGCAGTTCATACATCATTTTGGATGGGAATAACTAGAACGAAGACTCAACGTTAGATTTAACTTGTTAATTAAATACCAATTATGTGATTTTGAATGCTATATAAAGGAAGCAATCCAACATACACACTACATACATAAGTCGGACAATGATGATAAAATTATAGAAAAAGCCTGTCGAAATGATAGATTCAAGAATTCGTTTTCCCCTAGAACGATCCACGATGACAACACAAGGAGAGGAAAACACTTAACATCCCTTGTCAGATCACCTTTACATATCCCTTTACAGATCACCTTTCTACTTCCCTTTTATACACGGCTGGTGCCCTAATACACCTTGCCACATGCCCTTACGTTGGCTTGCGGGGTATTACGTAGATGATTTAGTTGAGTATTTGGACGCAGGAAAGGTGACGGTAAGATTTTGGGGAGGATATTGTCAAATGTAGGTACTCGGAAAACTGTAGCAGTGCATTGGTAGAATGGTGTCCACCTGTTCACACTCTTGGCACGTAAGAAATGGCAAAATAAAATAAGGCCTCTTCTGCGCCATTAAATCTCGAAGTTTCCTTGCGTGTACACGTATCAACGTTCTTTTCAGGTCACCCAACTTATGCATGCAACTCTGCATTGGACGGTCAACTCGGGTGCGCAGATATAAATCCAAGGCTGTGTTATAAAACTCCCAAAATGTCGTTGCTGAGGGAGTTATTATTTTTTTCCTTGAAACTGGAGCGGGCATGGAAGAAGGAATAATGGCGAGATTACGAGTTGCACGGCGTATGCAGAAAAGCGAGACGTTTGAAGGAATGTATTCTTTCAACTTTTTTCCATCTCGGACGTTATTGAATTCGTGCATTGTGTGCCGTGCCCTCTCCAGGAATGGCCAGTTCTTTCATTACGATTGTATGTCTCTAAATTGAGGTTCTAAAGGAGCGAAACGCAATATCAGGCCGCTTTTTTTTTCTTGGACGTTAAATGCCTCTAATGTGTATTCTGAAAGTTAGTGAACTGTTTTCGATGAAATATTTTTGTTTTACAATTGTGATTCTTATTTTTGTCACTTTTTGGATGGCTCGGATTTCAATATGTTCGCAATGTGAATTAGGCAACTTCTCTGGTTTTACCCTGTCAATGTTCTCATGAATTAGAACATTTCTATCAAAAGTATGTATCACTTTCACATCACTTTCACACTATGTATACATATATCCCATGTGATATATGTATGAATATATCCCATGTGTGAAAGACACTAATTTGGAAACAGTGTTTGGTTTGTATTTGTAAATTGGATTTTATAACTAGAACTTTTATTTTAACTTTCAAGTAGTGCATTTCAACTGTTATTAAGGAGAAACTGGAGTTAAAGTCATCTATAGTGTATATATTTTAGCGCATCTGTTTTACTTCTTTAGTCTCAAGTCGATCGCTTTGCCATCGTCGGAGTGTCAAACCTTACTTCTCATACGCTCAATCCCGTAAGCCCCGCGAGCTTTTGGCCGGGGCATTACGGTAAAAACAATTAATTAGGAGCGGGAAAAGCTTATAAGACGAACAAAATGTATCTTTCATATGCTGTGTCAATGTTGATCTCGCTTTGTATTGCGATTTATAGTGGGCTTGTTCACAACTTTTACATTGACATACACAGTAATCAACCCGAAGGTCGGTTTGGTAGGTGAAGATAGAGCTCTCCGAGTACTAAGCCCAACGGCATGTAAAATGACTTATCTGATAGAGCATTAAAAAAAAATAACCCGCACATTTCCGTTCCTCAATATCGCCTCGTTTACGAAATACGTATAATGTTCAATGTTTACCCGAGACGAGTAAAAATTGCAGCGCTCAACACTTTCGCAGAATGGGCGGACCCATAGTTGCGTCGCAAGTTGCTTCCATTCAATTACCACAGTGCTTATAGCCTATCTTGCAGTGCCGAGCCAAAAGCGTTTGTCGAGCCTTTCCCGACTCTAGAATGAAGAACTTTAAACGGAGTGGGAGACGAATTTTGGATATTTTCATTTTCGTTTTAAGAGTATGCGGTTGACCGTAGAAGAAAAATATATTTTTTTTCAAAAAATACATATTTTGGGTTCATCTACTGAATCCATGAATAAAATTGAGATTTTATACCGCGAGAATTTAGATTGAGAATGCCTCAGAGTGAACAACTCCACTCCACTCCGAGGGCAAAGTGAGTATTTGAACCTTTGCTCGAAAGCGCTTGAACTGTGCAGTGACAGTGACTTATTTTGTCACTGCCGTCCGGCCCGTCCTTGTCTTGTTGGGATTGGTTCATTTCCTCGCCATCGCAAGTTAAAACGAATTAAATGTCTTTTTCATAAGTTTAATCTATTGTCGGGTCTTCGAGTCTCCAGCCGTATTCTCCTTGCGCGTGCCGTAAGTTGATTCGTTTGCGTTAGTGGCGGGTGTTTTAAAGTGCACCATCGATAACAGTAGAATGAGTTATGCGGTGATGTGCCGACATGGAGCGAGGGAAGAATATGCTATCCTGCAATTTCCGCGCCTCCGATAATCCGATAATCGATCCAGCCTCTTCCTTGCTTTAATCTTTGATTGGAATCGGGAAACCAGACGCAATATCCTCGCAGAGGGTTCGGATAGGCTGCCTCCATGGAAGGAGGCAAATATCACTTGGATCGGGAAATGTCCTTAACGAAGGAAAGTTATTTGAATCATGCGCTCCAGTGATCCGGTTTTTCCGGCGTGACGTCAGGGAAGTTTGTATATAATTCAGGATCCGGAAAATTTTTAGATCATTCCTTATGGCCTGTCAACACGAATTTCCTCTGACACGTCGGAGGGGCTTTTATAATCGAAGTCTTTGAACCACACATGACGATGACGGATTCTGCGTTCACACAAGACGAAATATTACCATTCTATCACACGTGCGTGGAATATTTTTCATTTCTCATTCTAGATACATATACTCTTCTGGTCTATCACAGTAAACGCGTAAACTTTATTAAAAGAATATTTTTGTAGCAAATAGAATATTTGACGAAAAGTTTGAAATTTTGCAGTGCGCGCCCACGTCAACTCTAATTTGATTCAACTTCAATCTTCTGAAGTTACCTTGCCTTGAAGAAAAATGCCTTCCTCGAATATTACAGATTTTTTCTTTCTTTTTCTTGAATTTAAGGTTTAGTTATTTAAGCGTTTAAAAATAGCTTGACTACAAATTATCGCAAGGAGGTTTTTTCATTAAGCGCTTAAATGTCAAGAAAAGTTTTATTTCAATTATGATAAACTGCTTGTAGACGGACATAATAAAAAATTAGCTCTAAGTTTTAGTCTAAGATTTTAAAATATTTTGAATGTGCATAAGAGTCATAAGAGTTTTTTTCATTTTTAAACGGCTCGTAAAACAAATACGTATTCCGTTGGATTGAAAAAGATAATTAGTCTGCAAACATTGGTCACACGTGACTTGAATGGAATAACTCAGGGTGACTCAACTTGCTCGTATCCGGTTTGATGTAATAAAAAAGTGAGGGATGTTAATTTTGTGGGACCAAATGAAATTTTGCACCTTCCTCTTGTCATCCATAAACTGAATCTTTCCGCTTTCAAAATCAATACCAACTTTATTTACCAAGGATGTTGGACATTGCTACGAAACTGATTGACGGTAAATATGGAAAAAAGGCGGATACAGGCTGGGACAATGCAAGAGAGGAATTGCATCATTGGTTCATTTGAGTGTATTTATTCACCGCAAACAGTGTGCGGTGATATATTATTTCGGAGGATGTCTTGGATCTTGGAACTTTGTCAAGACGAAAAAATTAATTTGGCTACTTGATTGATGGAAAGGTGTTGATTTTAAAATGGCATTACTCGTCATATAGGTATTTTTTTCCAATTGTAGATAAACAAAACCAAAACACGTTAACGTATGGCTAATTTATATGTATGTACCTATAGGATGCTTAAGTCAATTATTCTAGTCGATCGTAGAAAGTTAGGAAAGCGGGGTGTATTGAGAATGGGTAATAGGTATTGGGTATTGAGGGGATAAAAATTATGAGGAACCGAAGAAAGAAAAAGCGTACCATGGAAATGGTTTTTCAGAAAGTTTTAATTATCTCAGAGATTTCATCGACTTATCGAATTCCGTGCGATAGCCAGTGATAGATAACAGATAGTGATACCCATAGCAGATTATAGTTTTGAAACAAATTCATACCGCGTAATGTGGTATCGGTAGTAACGTTTTCTATCAGGTTTATAAAGTGTAACGTCCTGTGATTGTATTTAAATTGAAGCAGGCGAATTAAGGAATGGAAGTTAACATTTAATAAGTTGTAAACAAAGATGTTAGAAGGAATTAACCATATCTGCTGATATACAAAGGCAGTATTGGTCTATGACAACTTGTAAAGAAAGATAGTAGCATATACCTTCATTTAAATGTTGTACAACAATCATCCCATAAATTCCGAGCTGATTTGGATAAAAAAAAGGCTTTTATCTTGTGCTAAAAAACGAATCCTATTATAATTTTTAATTTTGGAGATGTAAATACCGTAATGGTGACCTCATTCAAAACAACAGCCCTTACTTCGTCCGCCAACTATGGAAAAAGTTAAAATTATTATGCTTGAAATGGAATTCTTTAGTTATGCTATCTTCCAAAAACCTCAGCATTTTGGACTGAGGAGAAAAATTTGCCGGAAGTTGAATTTCATTAAACCTGAAAGCACTCGTTAACTTATTTGGAGGAGAAAATATTCTTCTGGGAGCGGAGCAACTTCAAGTTTTGGACCAAAACTTATCATCAGAGCACCATTTCATTAGAATCGCAACGATAGAGAAGCACACAAGATGCCTTTTTTAAAAATCGAATGTTCAACCGAGGTTGCCTTTGAAATGGCAACGGGTCCGGAAGAATCCATTACTCGCAGGCCGCGATCCTCTCCTTGCATGTACCTATAGTAGGTATGCACAGGAGGCACCTTTGCGGCCAGCCTCAGCTTACTCCAGGAAGTGTTACGACCCGCAAGCTGCGGTTACATGTTCGAGACGTTACCAGAATGCAGTCTAAATATTGTGGCGCGCGGCGAGCATTGCCGTATGTTATCGTGGACTTAAATATTATGATTTTCATGTCTTACCAAACCGACAAGTGAAAAAAAAGTCGGCGAGACAAAATCTCAAAAAAATTCGAGCAGTTTGCTCTATGGTGAATAATAATTTCCTTTTCCACGTTAGTAAGCTTCGCAAGCGTCCCAGCATAATAATAGGCGTGACAGAGTTTTACGGAGGCTGAGGTTTAGATTTAAAATTTACTTTTATATTTCAGATTTTGACGTTTTATTTTAGGTTCAGATTTTCAGTCCAGTTCAGATGTTAAGATTAGGTGTTTTTTTGTAATTTATATACGCCATCGATTAAATTTACCAAAATATATTCGGCACTAATAAACGCCGGAGGATGGCAATTCGTTCTACTATTACTGTCAAGTACAGATCGTGTTACTTTAATATTGAGGATCCTTAACGTATTTGCGTACCATTTGGTACGTTGGCCGGTTGAGATTACATGCTAGAATGGTTAGAATAAATGAGTTTGTTCTTGCAAACCATTGCACCTTATATTTTTGACAGGTATTCCCAAACGGCTCCCTTGGTACTTTTATATGCTATTCCTACAGGTATAATGATTTCGTCACATGATGAAATGCCTCCGTTATAGAATAAAATTACTTTACTTCCCAATCTAAGACTGTGACTGTGCACAGTTTTACTTTTTTCAGCCCTATTCACTCAGCAAATTTTCGCATTGATTTCACTATTTTCAACAAGATAAGATGGATGCAGTAGTGATTGGAATGAATAGCGAACGGAGTTGTCCTGGTGTGTCTTAGAAATCGTGCTTGTTCTGATTTCTACTCCACGTGCAGGGCAGACAACGTTTAGTATACATTGATACCAATATTAGTGATGGTTATCGTGCTTGTATTAACTTGTGTCTCTGTGCTGCAATAATCTACGCATTTCAGGCATGCGCAACAACACTCATATGGTCCAAGATTTCAAAATCTTTCTTCGTAATCGATTTTAATTTGTCATTACGATATCTGGGGCCTTCGTTTAATCAAGTCAAGAGGACCAATATGCCATAACGCCCCTCTGGGCTTTATAAATCGACTACTACGCGGGATGAATAAGTGTATCTGAGGTTATTCATGGAGTTATTAGCATCATTTTACCGCATGCGCGGCCCTTAAATCCCTAATCTACACCCCGCGCACATGGTCCCGGGTATCAATTTGGCTCCGAGGGCAGAATGGGTTTGACGTCCCCTGACGAACAAGATCTCTGAAGGGGGCTAGGGGGGACGGAGGGAAGGGAAAGCCGGGTGTGATAGGACGTCCCAGAATAAGCGGGTAGGGTTCTTAAGAGGGAAAGGGGAGGGGATGTGGAAGAAGACCCGTCGTCTGTTTTGAGAGGATTTTGAACATAGGGGTCGTTCAGGAGTCGGGGGTGGGCATCTTCAGACTCTCACAAAACTGTCTCTCCCCTCTCCCTCCACCAGCCCCAAAACGTGCGTGCGTATTGATCCATTCCGCTTAACGCAGACTGGAATCACCCTTCTGCCCCACACCATCCCTACAGGTTAAATTCCAGACGGGGGCCCCCGTTGTCTCGATTTCATGGTATATGAAGTCCTTTGTCCGTCTGTCCGCACGTGTAGTTTCCTTCATTTCCTCTTCTCTATGAGGAGCCCTCTCATTCTGACCTCCCGATGCCTCTTCTCCCTTTTCCTGTTGATGAAATATGTAACCTCATGCATAATTATGGTCCGGTGAGAAAAAAAATCCGGTTTCAATTTCTGCCAAGTGCTTAAGCATTTTTTTCATGAATCCCTAATTATCAGTGTGAAGTTGCCATTTTTCTCATAGACGATCCTACGAAATTTGTCAATCGGGACTGTATAATGTAAATTTAAAAAATATAACTACAAGAATGTGTCATCGAAATGAAAAGATTACAACCAGATATTGGAGCGGTAGCTATTTTTTTGTGGTCTGAAAATTTAAACATTTATAATGTCATTTTTTTAGATTCTTATGTTGTAAATGCTTTTAAAATAGATTAAAGCCTATTGTAAACGAAGTGGGTTTAAAACTTCTGGGAATTTTCGTTTAATTTTAGTATAGCACATAGCAATTTTAGCCTCATAGGCTCTCAGTTTGATAACAAACTAGCTGTGACATAATCACACCCCGTCTCATCCCTACGGGATTCACGCTCACGACGATGACCTGAGTACAAAGATAATCAGGATGATCCGGTAGATAGAGACCTAAGGGGATTAGCCAGTATCACTAGCCGGTAAATCAAGTCTTCCCAATAGCGGTCTGATTGGAATGTAAGTAAAATTCTAATATCGTCTAAAATTATATATAGCATGATAATATACCATAGGTTTTGTAGGTGCGACTAAACTGAAAATGCATATTTCAATCCATACTTAATAGTCTGTTAATATTT
>LYUA01001343.1:13983-27567 GCA_002093875.1 Calopteryx splendens | reverse complement strand
ATCTTCGACAAGTGTACGAGATGCGATGAAAAATATAAATTTTCGCCGTATATGTAAACAGTGGTCCACAGCACAGCCATAGAGTAAAATGATTTTCGTAGTTCAGAGAAAAAGAAAACATCGCATTACCGTCTAGTAGATTTGTGACTGTGTACTGGTTTGAATTTATCTGAACTTGAAATAGTATTATTTTATGTGGTATAATTGCAAGGCTATTGATCATTCCATAATCGTCGTTTTTTTTATATCGCATGCGAATCATTTGATATCTTTTGCGCCTGTTAGGCAGAGTTTTATAAAAGAATGATGGGCCTCGAAACACCCATGAAGAGCTCGTGTGTGAGCTGAGACGCAGGGTAGGGGTCGTTGGTAATGATTAATGATGCTGTTATAATTAAGTTGCTTCGTTCTTCCTCTCGGTTCTCGTCAGTTTTAGTGGGGTTGAAAGTGAGACGAGGAGCCGGAATCGCCAGGTGGCGCACTTCGACTGAAGAAGTGTCGTCGGATGAAATATTGAGGAGGATATTGAAAATCTATACTTCATGCTTTGCTGAACACGAAAAATATTGCACGCCATATGAAATAGAAATTTTGCGATATCCGTTAGTGTTTGATCACTCTCCCAGTCTAATTCTGTGTTTAATGAGCCGGCTGAACTGACGAGGCAGGAAAAAGAAAATGAATTATATTTAATACGCAGTCATCGAGAAGATCTTTTCGAGTGAAAGAAATTTGTCTCCACTTGAGATTGAGTTAATTTGTCTCCGATCGTGACAGCCATCTTCTCCCTGCCGGAAAACCCGCTAAACCTGGGAACAAACTCATTTTAGAGGAATATTCTCACAATTTCCGAATAATAATTTTAGGAGATGTATTATGATGAGATATTCCCTAGGTGATGGGGGATTAATGGGGAGAAATTTCCACATTGCAAATTTTGGCAGGGTCACTCTGAAAATGGCGGTTTACATATATTCCGAGATGAATTCAATTTCCGCAATGATTAACCCAATTACTTGCCATAATAATTTTCCATGGTCGAGGATTCCAGTTTCTAAATCTCGATAGTGACTTTCGAAAATGTTTGTGATTGACGTGATGAAATGGAATCACGAGATCTTCAAACACATAATTAGCTTTAATCTTGGTTTATGTGATATGGGTACATTTTTGAGGCCGCCTCAACGGTCATTTGTTTTATGATCATTTATTTGGATTTACATTTCGATTTGTTGGGCAAGGATCACTTGTTTTACTTTTGAATGTGATTGGGATGCGGCGTCATCATGATATTACGTAACCTTTTCATGTTTTAACATTAGAACCTTTTGAGACTACCCAAAAGATTATTATCTACAAATCGTTAGACTATTTACCTTCAATTAAATAAATATGTGAATGAGTATTAATCGTTAGAAGACGGCGATTTCCCCAAGGACAATAACATCCTCATAATGAAGTGTAATTATATGCTTTAAATATTAACTTCCCAAGAAATTAGAAAAAAGCAACACTATTAAAAGTTCAGGTAGTTCAATAAGTTGGGCGTTGATCAGATTTCACTAACCTGTGTCAGTAAATTTTCAAACTTATTCAGTTTTGGCTGCTGAATATGCTCGGGCGACGAAGGGAAATCTCCTTACCTGAAAATGAGATAAAAATATGTAATGCAATAAATGTTATTTCATATTATGCGCTTAAATTTGAAATAATGTGATTATTAAAGGTAAAATAGAATTTATTTGATGATCGGAAATTATGAAAAAAGAATTTGCGTTGCCACAGAAAATAATAATTTATTTTCCAACCAGTTTCACTAAGCTGTAGCATCTTCAGCAATAAGGTGCAAGGCTTAAACACAATTAGATATAGTCAGGAGCTGGTGGATGCTAGTGGAGGAACTGGAGGGGTTGGAGGGTGGAGTTGTGGGATTGAAGAATGGGAAAGGTAGAAGGGGTGGGTGTGAAAGGGTTGGGAATCAGGTGTTGGGTGAGGGAATTTATTTATATGAGAAGAGTCTTCGTTTCGGGTCTGGGTAACTACTGAAAGTTGTAAATGGAGTGACGTGAAACAAATGTGATACAAAATTGATCTCCTCATTTTAGACCCTTTGAATGGATATATATATATATATATATATATATATATATACATATATATATTTGCATACATATTTAACACTACATTAATTCTGGTATGTTGTTTTTGTGGCCTTTGAAAAATGCCTTGTCATGAATTACTGGAGTCATTGGTGGATAACGAGTGTATGGTCGAATGAATGTTTCCTTGTATAGGTATCCCATGTTATCGATTTGGCCAAAGATTTATGTATTTCGATCAAGAGAATGTCAATGATAATTCATCAACGAACCTACTTGCTCTAAATAAGCATCACCATCATTCGTCTTCGCAAAAAAAACCTTGCACGGGGCAATGGCATGCGAGAGGCAGAGGCCAGCCACTGCTCATCTTTCCCCGCGTGTTCATCGGCTCCAAGCACGTAAATAAAAACTGAAGCGAACGCTGTCAAAGAAATTAATTTCGAAATTGAATCCACGAGCTGACCTTCATTTAATTATTAAAAACTCACAATTGGCCCATCACTCTAATGGTCATGATGCCCAAAGCACACAAAAGCTCAACCTGGAATGACGTGTAATATTGGTTTTCATCTAAACGCACTATGGATTACGTTTAAATGATGGCAAGCATTTGAGGGAACGAGTAATGACTCCAGCAAATAAGCGAGCTCAGGGAAAATTTTTACTCGATGCTCGGGTTAAAACGGCGATTGTAAGAGCATTTTCTAGCCTACGTAGGTAAGAAAAAGAAAGAGCTAAAGGATAGCAAGTGGTGGGAGAAGGGGAAGCTCACCAGAGATTGGACGGGAGGAACGGTAATTGGAGACGGACTTAATTTACCAAACGGCTTATTAAAAAATAAATAAACTGCTCGAGATGGGAGGTAAATTACAGGTTGCGTTGCTTCCTCGATTGCCCCTCCTCCTCCTTATTCCCTTTTCTTTCTTTCAGCGGGTAGTTAACATTCCCTCTGAGCAAATTCTAACCCATAGAGTGGGAGCCCGAGGAACACGCCAAGCCAATCTGTCGAAAGCATCTCCTTAACCTCTCTCTCCCCTCCCCCTCCTGACCCCCACCTCCCAATTCCTCTCAACTGTCTTCCCTCGCCTCACCACCTCCGCCCCTTTGCCGGAGCGACTGCGTATCCCATTGTCTAAAATCGGCCGGGCGAGATGGCCTAGGGCTCCGTATGTGAGTGTTTGAGAAGGAAACTGCGGGAGGGCAAGATCGGTGTTGCCAAACGTTCGAGAATCAATGAAGACCACATATGAAAATACTGAGTACGGGAGTATTTATTGAACTGGGCGTTCTTATAACACGACCGCATTTCTGGATGCGTAATACTTGATTGAGCATTACTTTGTTGAAGTTACCCAGGTAGATATTTTTTACTAGTGTTTACCGTGTAACATTCTCCTTTACCGGTTTATTTCTTTCGGTGGAAGTTGGCACCAGTCACGAAGAGAAAATTCTATCGCCAAAGCCATTCCTTCTTCATAGGACCATTATAGTCCTGAGAAATAAACTGCGGGAAATGCCGCTACAGTCGCTTAAACATTCACCCGCCGCGGTGCATACATTTGCGAAACATTTTCGATGCCAAAATCATTCGCCTGAACCTAGAATAGAACCTGAATCCTTCGATTTCCGGCCGAGTGCTTTAGCCAGTTTAACTACCCAGGTGTCTTCTTATGCTGTGATTTTCTGAGAGCTTTAACGGAACAAAATGATCTTGGAATCGAGGGATCCGGGTTCGAGTCCCAATTCATGCGAAGGATTTTTACATTTGAATTTTTTGCATAGTTTTGAGGTTGTGGGTCCAGCAGAAACCTACCAACTAGATTGCGAAATAAAAATAATAAAAATTGATTTTCTTCCTTTTTAAATGCAGGTCAATTGATGTGATTGCAATGTTAGAATTGTAGAGTCTGGGAGCTCTGATGTTAGCAAATCAAAGAAATTAAAAGGTTTTAAATGGACATACATGCTTTAATCATATTCCAACTTGCTTAAATAAGTGTATTTTACTTTTTCTGCTAATTGAAGTCGTTCGTTCCAGTGAAAGAGAATGTTTAGTGTCTCCATAATCAGTGCGTCTTTTGGAAGACAGTTCTAATTCCACCTTTTACTCGGACAGAAAATGTGCAAAAATCGGTAAAAATAAAATATACCCTACGTTGCAACCCTGACACTTTGCTCTGTTTTACGATTGTGACATAATCGAATTTATTGGAAATTTTAGTTTGTAGCATGAGTTGAGCGATCAAAAAATAGCTAGGTTATGAAGAGTAATGAAGTTAAGTTTAAGTTCACGTTATTTTTCCCATATAAATTATACATTGCCACTAGAAGCTCTTTGTTTCGCCATCCACAATTGATGCATATGCAATTTAAAAATTGTGCAAATATTTTTAAGCCGTTGCAACCGACTTTACTATATGAAGGTGGGTGATGTCGCAATGGATTGAAGTAGTATTTACTTATTGAATGCCTATGTGAAAAGTACAACGTATTTATTTGAGATACATATTCAGAACCTTCCAGAACGAAGCATGAAGTAGTTAATTATCTTGGGTTTGCTACTAAAAAGTCAGCTAATGGTGCAGTCTTCGGAAGTCAGCAACGCCAGGGCGTTTATTAAGGAAATTTTCTATCTATGCTATCGAGAGAAAGGCTTCCATTATTGTCAAATTTTGCACCCCATCTCCCTTTACTAGGGGAGCAAATCAGTGTTTACGAAAGACATGTGACAACAATGGACGCCATTTCACTCGATACTATCCGTACGAAAAGTTTCGTAATAGTGGCCCCAGTGGAGAAAGTAAGGGAGGGAGGGATATGAGAGGATGAAGGAATAAGAGAATGAGGAAATGTAGGAGGAACAGAGATTGGGGACTGCACTGCCGGAGGCGGAGTGCTTACGCTTGCTCACCCACTTTATCATTTTTTCAATTTTTAACTCTAAGTTAGCGATCTTTTTTATTATTATTTATTGTTCAATCATATTTTCTTCATGATAAAAAATTAAAACAATATTTTAGCACTTCGAAAGTAAATGCACTTGGTATTTACTTGATAGTCTAAACGCACCCGAGAAGGGAAGCACAAGCATCCTAATTTTTGTTTGTGGAGGATGTTGTGAAGAACACCCACAAAGAAATCTTTCCGTCGTTACATACATTTCTTGTTCACATGCCATTTTCTTCACAAGTGATTGTTGTTATTCACCTCGAAGGAGTGATCTGAATCGCTTCAACTGTTTATTAATATATTTCTGTTGCTTGTTATAGGATATTTATTGCTATTTATTGTTATTTATTGTTTTTTATGGTTATTTATTGTTTTTTATGGTTATTTATTGTTTTTTATGGTTATTTATTATTTTTTATAGTTATTTATTGTTTTTTATGGTTATTTATTGTATTTTTATTCTTGTGTGTTTTATGCCTTAGTAAGTCTTCTATAGTGAGCTCCGTTGACAGAATATGATCATTATCATCATCATAGGTCACCAATTCTAAAAGTGCTTTGACGCTGCCCTCCACTCAATTCTCCTATCGGTTAATCTCTTGTCTTCATAGTTCTTCTCTTAACGTGTCATTCATTATTATTCCCACGTCTCGTATTTGGGGTCTAACTACCTACCTACTTCTTCCAGTTGACCTTCCTTTCCTTCAACAACTATTTTAATCAAGCCCTCGTGTCCTAAATGTCTCTTATAAGATTATCCCTTCTTCTTTTTAGGGACAACTTTTGACTGCTTCTTCTACCATTTTTTGTAGAACTTCGCCGTTAGCTTTCCGAACCATCCATTTGACCACCTCTTTTGTGCACCAACTTTTCATTTCTCCTCACCTCTTTTCTACTGCGGTTATTAAGTATACTTCGGTTCCATAGAAAAGTATACACTAGTAATGCGTTTTAATAAAGTGTGTCCTTTCTTCTAGGCAGAAACTGCTGGCTGTTAACAGATTTAAAGAAGACGAACTCCAGATAAAACCTTCCTGCCATTTTTGACTGTTGAAAGCACTTCCTTGTCTTGATAATCAATGAAGGTAATGATAACTGTAGCATAATCATAAGGGTTCTCGGTTTTTCATCTTTGTATTTTCATCTGCAAGCTCCTTTCATTGATTCCGAACTGAATGAAAAGGAATGCTGAGCGGAGAATATTTTACTAGAGTATCATGATAACGGCAATTAATTTGATATACGGATTTAATAGAATAGTAATTAAAGTTTTAATCCTTTAATTAAAATTTATCAAAGTGGAGAAAGCGATTTTAGCTATGGATACGCACAAGGCCAATCGCTATCACATCCTTCTCCCGATTGGTTTCCTCTTCGCTGAGATTTGTTTTCCGCTTGAGGGATTCCGTAGGGATTCCTTTGGTGGCAATCCAGGATTTGACTTCCGATCTCGCCATCATACTTTTTGATCTCCTAGGTGATCGATTGTTGATCAGAAGCTACTTTGTTTCTTCCACCTTTCGGAAAATATAGCGTGAATGTTAATTCCAAGTAGTAAGTATATGCATAAATCATTCAATTCCCCATGGGCTAGGAGTAGTGATTTCTGCCTACAAAAGCAGGCAGAGGTTTCCTTCCGTTTCTTGCACTAGGGAAATGGCAAATGGGTCATGCATGCTCCACGGGCGTAGCTGAACAGATGGCTAGGATATTTTATAAGACTTTTAGCGCGTGAAATCCATTGCGAGGAGCAATATAAAAAACAATTTGCATTGTTTCGCGGATCGTTTGCTTTTCCATGACTCCGTGCATCCTAACACATTATTCTTCCTCAGCATGAGAAGCCGATTGCAAATCCGATTATTTTATGCATCATATTCATGCGTGGAAGGCGTAGTGACCTCGTGAGAAAGGGTGTTTGGCTGCTGACCGTTGGGTCCCGGGTTCAAATCCTGCGAGATTCCTTTGAGCAAAGTATTTAAAAATACAATATGTACGAATTTCCCGTCACTAGAATTTCGCGGGAAACCGAAAAGTGGCACAAGTAAGGGTACTGACCCTCGATGACAGATGTCAAACGCCGAAGGGTAAGATGTAAATGTAAAGTAATGTGTAAATGGATGAGTGAAATTCACGGGCCTTAAAAACTTAGTTCGAGGTGAATTCTGTCTAACCTCACCTATCTGAAACCAACGTCCTGGTTGATATAGAGATGATATTTACACATCTAGTCGGAGAAAGAGGTAAATTAAAAAAATGCAAAACATATTTTTCTGCCGTGGAATTCATACTGTGCGACGTGAGCTTGTTAGGAAAGACATTTTTAGCGTGATTATTCGGTTTTTCTTTAACCGTAAACAGATGGTTAAGAAGCAGATTATATCACCAGTTAACATAAGGATTCCATGTATGCAGCCCAGACATTTCCTTTTCGACTCAGCTGATATCCTGATAATGTCATGCTAAAAATGCTTCTCGCCTACGAGACGGGACAAACAGTGAGCTTATCGCGACTCCCATCTGCTAAAGAGAAAAGAGGCCTCGAAGGGTTAACTTGAATTAACTAAGGAGTGAAAATATGAAGAAACTAATCTTAAACGGGGAAGGGTGGTGAGAGTGAAACAAACTGTAGAAGTATAAGAGTAAAATGGGAAGCAGACATCAAGTTTTAACTGCCTTTAAAAAAAACACCTGCGATGAAATGCACACAGCACAGAACGAGCTATTTATCATTGAATTGATTTTTTTTCATGTGCCTCGCCATTTCAGATATTGTCGCATATCAAGACGTCAATCGGAGACAGATATTCAAAACTACAGTCTAAAAAGTATTTACTTTGTCTAATAGAATAGGTCCTCTGGTAATTGAGTTTACGTATCTTCCACTCCCATGCTGCGAAGTTAATCAAACACCAAATGCTTATCTGTCTGGGTAATATACGTCTCTTTCGCACCAAACGCTGAATAGGTGGAATCATGAAATTCCTCGGCTCAAAATTTCCCCAATAAAAATAACCCGGAAGGAATAAATTAATCTGTTCAGTATTGATTCTAATAATTGTGAAGAGTGTATCTTTCCGTTAATTAGGACTGTGATTGCATCTCCTTAATACTTGGTTTTACCCGATGGGATGGCACAAATGTCTTTTATCATTTTTATCATAATAATTAGCGACTGATACACTGCCACAAAATTTTAAAAGTTGCGTAGAATTCTTGTTTTCCTGGAATATCAATATTGTATTTAATTAGCCTCTAAATCTTACCACATTTTCTCTACAAATTTATCATTTCAGCCATCTCTCGACACAGTTGAGGTCGAGTCTACTCTTAAAAATAGACCTTTGGTGTCTTTGATGGATAAAAATCGTTTCTTTTATCCTACTGCTGCAGTAAAGTTGACCCATCTAAGAGCAACTTTTATTTAACTAATAGAAATTGATTACTTAGCAAGGTCCTTCGAAAGGTAATTATCATAGTAGTGAGTTAATCACAGTTTTGTCACCAAACGTCAAATACGCGAAGCATTGATAGACTCATTTGGTTGGTCCTACATTTCTTTATTTTATTCACCCGCTTTGCGTCGAAGTTTGAGTGAAATTTTATCTGAATCCATTCATACTGGTTAGATTATTGATCCTCGAATAGATTGCTGATGGAGATTTAGCGTTTCATTTTCCTTGCCGGAGACTCCATCAAGGATGAAGCTGGGATAAAGGAGCTTTATCCGTGATGAAGACTCCGACAGGGAGATGAAAAGTTGGATCTCTACCAATGATATATGTGTGGAATCCCGGAGATATTGCTTTGTCGTTAGAAAAACATTCCTAAAAGATCCAGAGTAAATTTGAATTTTTGTTCATGCAAACAAGCAATAAAGAACGCCAAGTGTATGGAAAGTCTCACGCAAAAAACACCTTCAGAATTCCGATTTTGAAATATTTGATATTATCTACCAAATATAACGCTTGCTCAATGCATGTAGATTATGGATAATTTAATTTAAATTCATTCATAAACATTTACCAGGATGAGTGAAGTCACTAAGAAGGATCTAAGAGGGATAGATAATTTTTAATGATCTTTTAACTCAATGGTTTATGCTTAGCGAACCAATTTTTTTTAAAAGAGCGAGAGAGCCAGGATGTTGTCGGGACTGTCAGTATTTCAGAGCAGTTTTCTTGCCCTTGTTGAATCTTGATGTTACAATGCAGCTTGAATATAAGGTTTTTGTAATAGTTGGATTCTGAAATGAGAGGAGTTTCTATTGATCTCAGTACTTTTAAATAATTTTGCAGTTTACTTAATGTTTTTGAGTATAATAGGCAGAATTTGTTTCATTTTCATGCCTTATTTTATATGATGGTGTCAAGAAATCGTGTTCACGTAGTGCAATTATCTTCAGTAAAGAATAGAACCCGATTCAGGCAAGGATAATGTTGAATAAGAGATAAGGTAGAAGGTAAGGGGTAAGGAGGGGAATGGAGAGCTATAAGATGGAGAGGGATAGAAGGCTTTTGAGATAACTTCGCCTATATGTAACGAGAGAAGGTATGAAATGGCATTTCATTGTGTCTCCTCAAACGTTGTCAAGCCCGTGGAAAGTATTTTCTCAGCTTTAGCGACTCGCAGCATGCTGTACACATGATATGAAGTGCTTTCGGAACGACTTTGCGCAAAGTCCTGATGTGTAGACGTCAACGTTACCTTAGGCGACAGTGTTCGACGTCAAATAAATATACAATCTTGCATAGTAGCTTGCTTTTGGGAAAGACACAAAGGGAATATATTATTTTCACCTCCAAGGATAGGGCGTATGTGCTCGACTATTACGGAAAAACAGAAAAGCGAGATATCATAATAGATAAACACACTTGGTTTTACCTCAATTTTGTTTTAAAATCACACAATTTTAATAAATAAAATTGTGTAAAAACTAAGTGTGTTTATCTTTCATGATGAATCGTTTCCGCCAAGTGACGGCCGATACTAACCAACTGGAAAGGCGAGTCTTAAAGGTTTTGTACACCAGGAAGGTACGTAGCAATGGGAAAGAAAAGGAGAAAAATGTTAACTGAAATGGAGAAGAAGTCTGGAGGCTTTAGTTAAAACAGTAAAAATGTCATAAGTCAAATAAATTTAAGGATTTTGATGCGTTGCTTTTTTTTACTGGAAACCACATCACGTCAATAAGGGTTGATGTTTAACTTTTCTCGCAAAAATAACTTTCTGCTTGCCCGATGAAAACTGAAAGCGACTCCACCTTCCTCGTTTTCATCTCACAATATTCTCTGAAGATGTAAGTATTCTGAAAAAAGTTTTTCTAATTTCACAGCTAACTAATTTCCCACTAATTTCACAACAACCGAGATAACCATAGCAGTGAAAACTAACTCGTGGCAGGATAACACGAAAAGCTCGTCATATCGCCACATATCATGCCATCCCCCCGCAGAAATATAAAGGCTCCAGATACCAGCTGTCATGCGTTGAACACGAACTCAGGGGTTCATATTAATGAAGATACACTGTTGATTCATTCATTAATTAAAATAACGCTGGCGTCAGGGGGTATCCTCCTTACGGACCTCTCCGCTGGCCAATCGAACGTTTGCGGTTCCGAATCATGCCGTACAAATGAACATTGTTTTACTTTAGCTAATGTGTTTCCACAGCCCACTTCAATAGGGCCTCGATTGTTTGTAAGGATACCGTAAAAGAGAAAAACTAAAAAAACTTCGGTGATGTTGGATAAGGATACTATTCAATGACGCACTATGTATCTTCTGAGATGAATTCAGCCGTAGAATATCCACTTCGAAGGTAGAGAAAATGGACATATTTGCTCGTGCTTCAACAACTGGAAGGGGCATGTAAATTATACCGTAGGGAACTGGTTTCCAATGACCCACTACTTTCCGATGGACAAATGCAGAGAAAGCGCTCAGCTACCACTCGAGTAACCAAGGTTTCTCAGACAGTTTCCATGTACGCTGTCAACTACAGCGGATGGATGTATCATGTCCCAACTTTTATCCCATTGATTGTTGCACAATGCTGGTGTGCAATCTACACAGTGGTGTAATAATCCATCATTTTTGAAATCAATTCCATCTTAACCAAACATAAACCAGTCTACGCCATATTGGATAATACTGTTAACAATGTTAGCAGAGTTAGCAATGACTAAAGGCGTGAAGACACTCGCACACGTTCGTAAAAGTTAAGAAAAAAGGCAGTGGTTAGCTTCTGAGATTTGATTATTGTCATGATGTCTTATACCTTCCACTAGAATTGATAAGGAAGGAGTTTTCGTAATATTCGTCAAAAATTGATTGTTAGATACATATCCACTTTTTATTTATGTTGTGAATAGTCTCCTCATTCGCTCAAGGTCCTGATTAATCATGGCTTCTATGGGAATGCGAAGGTCAAACTACGTGTTTTAGCATGCAGAAGGTTGGTATCGGGTCATTCAATTTTCCACTCGATTTTCTTTCTTCCTTATGCAATAGTGTTTGGCGTGTCCTTTATTTTTTTCGATAAAAAAACTAGTTGCGAAATAGGGACTGCAAATACCTACTGCCAATTATTAATATGGCAACTAGCATAACAAAGAGAATCGTATAAATAGATAAATCCTAATGAACTGCCATGAATTTATCCATAAAAACTGCATCACATGAGAAAAGTGAAAGTACAAAAATATAAAGTTCACGTAATATTTGAAGTTTCACTAACCAGCCTCTTATTTTTAAGCTTCATAGTTCAAGTCCACATTTAAATTATTTGACTTCCCTTAAAGCTCAGCATCCCTTTTATTCTTATTTAAAAAAAAGATTCTGCGCGCAGCGTGTTTGCTGGAAATACAGGATCGAGAAAGAGCTGGGATTGATGCAGGGTCTTGAATTTAAGCAAATCGATTCAGCGTTATATTCACATTCAGCAATTCACTTAGATTGTATACCGTTAGAAAGGAAACGAAATTACATTTCGTGTAGCCGAGACACAGTGAAATAAAATAATGGAATTATCTTCTTTTGCTGTCGATATAATTCCTTATTTGAATTCTAGAGGACGGTTGGAGGAGGGAGTTCTAAACCCCTTCCCATGGCCTTATTCGAATGTAATTTCGGGTCTCAGGATTTGTTTGCTCGTTTCCATTCACTGTCCGATCAAATGGTGTTTCGAATGAAACGAAGACATCCTCCCAGAAAGCGACTTCTATGGTCTTGGGAGTGGGCGGGGCCGTGGGAAGTGGGCTGAGGGGATCGCGACGGTGTAGTAAGGGCTTGCGGGTGACGGAGAGGCTCGTCCGGAGCAGCCGGTATGTAGCGACAAACTCCCACGAACCCACCTTCTGCAGGCCTCCCACGCACCTCTCTTCCGCGACGGGGGAAACAATGGGCCTTGGTTCCCCGCGAATTAAGCCTCACCGAAGTGAATTGAGGAGGCGACGCGTTAAATAAGCCAGGCGCGATCCTCTGGGTTGGATCGCGGTTTATCTTCCACGGATGTGCATCCCTTCAGATGTCGCCGTAATTAAGACGGTCGGGAGCGTGTTCGTTTATTCCCACCCTGGCGTTAAAGAGTCACCCACGCAGAAAATTCCAGTGCGATCGTCGGCACGGCTTACGTTTTGAACGTTGAAAGTCATATGTGCATTGGAGGGATGAGCGCGAGGGTACCTGGCAAGGGCGCGCGGGACCGCATCCGGTTCGTGATGGCGAAGAGGGGGACGAGTTGAAAGGGATGCGTGCGAAGGCAAGTGAGACTTTCGGAGGCCCGAGGGGGTGAAATCAGTCCGAAACACACGGGCACAAGATGCCGATCTGCCATCGGCTTCCCATATTTCTGTTACAATTTTGCAGAATGTCAGAATTTATTTCTTACATTCCTCCCATTATCATCATACCCATTCAGGTTTGCTTACCTTGGCTCTAGTAAGTTCGTGTTTTTTCATCTTCGTCACAAAAACACAGTTAACTTGAAGATTGCCAATGAACAAATTTCTGCAAGATGCATGATGAATAGCACCTATGCAGACTTACTGATCATCAATTATTATAATGCTGAGCATAGCGGAAGGATTAAAAAAAATATAGTAATTCATTTGATGGCTTGCCTTCGATTAAAAAAGTCGTTTTTTGTATAATTCATCTTAAATCAAATTTTTTTCTGAGCAATTTCAATGACACATTGAGCAAAATACTTTCCCCGAATAGTTAATGTGGAACACATGCGACAGACGATTTGGAATAATAATTTTTTAATGTTTTGAAAAATTTCTGATTTACTTCCATTTTTTTAGTTAGGAAGGGCGGCCTCGATTTTTTGAACGTGTTTGATCGAAAATCTTATGTAATAATTCCACGTTTCTGATAAAATCTTCGGTTCCCCATGAATTCATTCCGGCGAGCTTCCATCGCAGAAAACCTGCTATCTGCGATTTTTCATTCCTCAGAGACCACGCGCTGTGCTCAATGTAGGTCCTCCCACGGAATTCGACGATTTTCTCGAATACACCGTTTCT
>LYUA01001342.1:167135-177649 GCA_002093875.1 Calopteryx splendens | reverse complement strand
CGTTCGATTGCAGGCAAAATAGAACATGTTCTATTCCTGTGCAATCGTTCGCCCCATTATTGCAGCAATAAATGCCCCGTGTAAACTGATTAATCCTCCAAAATGTAACTTTTTCAAAATAGGGTTTAAAAGTTGTACAGACATGTATAAGATGTAAATTTGAGATTCCTGCCAGTTTTGCAATATTGCTGATTCATGCGTGATTCCCGCAACGGGTAGTTCAGTCTTAAAATTTCATTGCCTTAAGTCACAGCTACTACTCTTTATTTCTGACATGAATTATATCGATAGATAGACATTTAAGTTGTTTCAAAGATTTCGTTCTTAGGATCTAACATTTACTTGAATTTTTCCAGCTGTTTCATTGGTATTTCTACGCGTCTTCGCGCCCTTTTCCAAACACGTCATTCACTTGTTTCTCATCATTTTATTTCATGTTGAATGCTTCTTCGTTAAGTATATGCTATTTATATCGGTCTTATTTTATTACATACGATAATCACTTTATTGCAGTATAATAACATGTAGTTTTATGCAATTGGACGTTTTCCGCATGGTTCTATATACCTCCGGCCGCAGAACTGAAATGTAATGGCGGTTGGTTTGTCGTGGTGTAACATACATCCCCGTCAAACTTAAATTTCATTGTTTTCAAATATTTTAAATTGGCTTTTCATTGCTTATAAATTGATATGCAGACATAGCATTGTGGTATTACACATCTTACAAGTGATGTATTTGAATTTTACCTCGAACTAGACGGTAAGTTCAATCAATATATATGATCTTTTTTTGAGTCCCTAACTCCGCATCTTTATAATTGCCACTTATTCATCTCCGATATAGATGCAAAATTGTGTATTGACGCCCTTTCTTTGGTATTTGCCCATTCCAATCAACTTTCACATTGAATGCATGGCGGAAGCACAGGTGCCTGTGATATTTATCACGTAGCTGTTTATTTTTCCTCGTGAAATTACTCCGTTTCCATTCTTCTCGTTCAGGCGATGTATTTGTGTATCTGAAAATCCATTGTAGTCGGTAAAAAACAACAAATTTGAATGCATTCTAAAACAAAACTCAATAGCACTATTCGGCTTAATTTTTACATGTACGCACTCGTGAGGTTTACGAGAGACTAGATTAATTTTAGACGTAGATAGAAACTATAATGTGATCATCATCATTGTGTTTTGAAGATTACTCTGTGGCCATTCAGTATTATTTATTAACAAGATTATTGTAATCAAGGAGATAAGTAGCCAGGTGTGGCTACTTATCCAGGCCAGGTTGGGCTAATTTGGCTATTCTTGCTCTTTCTCCTAATCACTAGCCGACCCTCCCACGTTGTCCCATTGCATTCCTTCAATGATCCACCAACTTCCATTTCCCACAATTTGATTAACAGTCAAGTGTTAATATTGTGCCCGATCAAGCAGATACTGGAATTGAGATTACTGGAAATCATTTTACAAACCCCTTTCCTTTCCCATTCACCCCATCTTCACTTCACGCCTTCTTCATTTCCACTAATTCAACCCAGGTATCCTCAAATTTTGCTAATTTATCATTATCTGATATTTAATTCATTAATGAAGAATTTTCAGAATAGAGGAGTAATCTTGAAAAGAACTGGTTAGTTTAGGGATATTCAGCTTCTCCACCCTAGAATTATAGTTTGGCTCACTGATGAACTGCAGCAGTGTGTTTGGATATACATATGTGATGCTGTGGGGAGTTCTTTTCGGTGATTGAAGATTGATAAATTCAAAAAGAAAAAAAATATTTGGTAGTAGCAGATGAACAAAACTTGAATTTCTGCTTACTTTATGATTAAGAAGTTTATTCAAGGTTCAAAGTAAATAGGTGGCCATATAAACTTCTACCATGGTGCCTATCATCTGACTGTATCAGGCAGGCAGATAAAACATGGATCGGCACAATGGACCAAGAGGTCTCAAGGGCCCAGGGTTCCTTGCAAAGCCCTCCCCCAATCTCTATTTATCAATTATTTTAATATAGAAAATTGATTTCACTCTTTTTTCATAAACCTTGTCTTTTGAGGTGAGAGGATGAGCATATAAAAGAGACTTTTTGAAATGTGGATACGGAGATGATTGGAGAAAATAAGTTAGATGGAGAGGAAGACTGACAGCATAGTTTTAAGCCATTGGCTATGGGAAACATTTCTACGTATGTTATGATGGCCATGGGTAAAATGTTCCTCTACATTTGACCATCACTTTCTTGTCTGTCCCAGTCTCCCTCCAGATTTGATGGCCATCCTCTCTAAGGAGACGCTCCAAGGGTCTATGCTGGCTCAACCCTAGCAGCAGGGAGTGCTGGCTTCTGTTTCCCTCTCTGAGCTTTTTATGTTGTTTTCAACATTGTTACATCACTTCACATAATTGCTCTGAGGAATTAGTTCATTTCTTGGGATTGGTTTTGCTCGCAATTGTATTAACGTTCCTTCAATTGGTCTCACTTTCTTATTTTTCCAAAGAAGGAGAAGAAAAAGGTTTCTAGATTATACGGACTCATTACATGCAAATTCCCAGTCCGTTCTGAGAAGAAAAATATTCTCTTCACTTTTCTCCCATGCACAGCTGCAGCATGGAAAACTGGCTACCACAGCTGAAGGGTTAAATATGTTGGGAGAAGAGAGGAAGTTACTGGGTGAAATTCAAAAAATGTGGAGAAAGTGGGTGGAGGAGACCATTTTCAAATGGAAAACCAAATTGTAGTCTAAAATTTTATTTAAATAACACTATTCATTTTTGTGCTTTTGATCATTATCAGGTGGCATCACTGGAGAATGGTATTAAGCATCAAAATGCGCAGTGTTTTTAAAATAAAATTTTTGATTCTATGATTTGGTGTTTCATTTAAAAATGATAATGTGTAAGTTCCACAAAATCAGGCCTGACACTTTTGATTGGAAATATTGAAAGGTAGTGGTGGGATATGAAAAAGTGAAAGGAGGAAAAAGCTGGGAAAAAAGAATGAATAGAATAAATATTTTGAATGGAATTAATGTTTTCAAAAAGTATAGAACCAAAAAGAAAGATATTGTATTACAAACTAGAGTAAGAGCGGATGAAAGTCATGTGATATTTCATAGTTGTTAGGTATCACCTAAGGCCTACCTTTAATAGGTAAACTACCTATGTTGATGATGTTCTCTTTCAAAGAAAATATATATTCATTATCCAAAAGGTTGATTTTAATGGGAGAATGTAGAGCTCACCTGTAACTAATGCCTTAGAAACACAGAATTCAAGTATTCAACAGTTTAGAGGCAGTCCTAACCCCTGTGTCTCTTATGGTTTCTTACAAAGTTCTTGCATCCAGAAGATTGCACCGCTTGAATTTCAGATGGTGCTTTCTAAGGAGACTCATGCCAATACCTGGTATTTGAACCTGGGACCATTTGGTCAGCATCCAAACACCCTTCCTGATACCCAGTATATATATACTAATTGAAATGAATTGTACTGTTTTGTCCAGTGAAGCTGACTTCTTTATTCTTCCATACTCACCTCCCCCTGTTATCATAGTTGTTTTGCATGTTGAAGTTACCAGACGGGCTAAAAAGTTAAGGTTCTTTCTTTGTGTGAATGAAGATAAACTTCAAGGGAATGTGATCTGTAGCGTAAGATTTTCCTATGAATGCATTTGGATTCTATTGAGTGTGACAATTAATTACTCATATCAGTTAGATTATTCCCCTTTTATGATCTGGACACCCCTCTCTTGTGACTGATGAACTGAAACAACACATCAACAATGAAATTTGTAATGACAGGTGGTCAACTCCTGATGAATTCATTTCCTTAAATTTTATAAAAACTCCTTCAGGAAATAGTGAAAGAGCATGATAATGTACACTCACACTACGATGCCTGTACTGTACTCTAGCCCTGTTTGAACGATTCACCTGGGAGGTTTTCTAGCACCCAGTGCAGTCTTCATTCTACTACAATCAGTGCATAAATCTCAGTGGTAACAATGTAGAAAAATGAGGAATGTATTGGAATAATTGCTAATTTCATTTTTTTTTAATTTTGAAAAAAAAATTAGCTAAACATTATTTAGTTTCTGGATGATCCTCGTTCAATGGAAAGAAAATATTGGATATTATTGAATTTTTTTAACAACCGGGGTTATAGCATTTTCAAATCATAATATTGATTATAAAAATATATGAGGTTGGTTTTAGAGTGAAAAGTGTTCAATGATACAAAAGAGCTTTTTGGTCAAATAATATTTTAACGTCAATCATACAAAACTGCACTGAGTGATATATCTCAAGCACAGATAATTAGATTTTGAAGTTCTAAAGCTCTTCAGTGCTAAGTTATTCTGAATGAAATTTGAACCTGGAAAAATCTAGGAAATTTGTAATCTGCAGCTGTGGCAAGCCTAGAAACTGTTTTTAATATGTTGATGTGTTTGGGAATATTATATTTCTATAAAAATATATTTATTTTATGTTCTACTGAATTTATTTTTTGGAGGAAGTATATTCTTTGTGATAAAGATTTTAAAAAAATTTATCTTTCCATCAGTCAAATGGACAGGAAAAGTAGGTTTTGAAACTATAATTAACCTTCTCCACTCTTGCACACAGTCTCAGTAAAAAATAAGTTTCTCTCCAATAGAATGGCTGGAATCAATTTTCGGTATTTTTAAATGCGATACTTTTTATGTAAAACTTGAATGTACAGCATGTTAAAGCAAGTAATAGTAATTTTGCCACAATATCTTT
Organism: Calopteryx splendens; assembly: GCA_002093875.1. Taxonomy (NCBI): domain Eukaryota; kingdom Metazoa; phylum Arthropoda; class Insecta; order Odonata; family Calopterygidae; genus Calopteryx; species Calopteryx splendens. The sequence goes on along the minus strand of LYUA01001342.1, from coordinate 172,881 downwards.
AAAGATGTACGTACATTGTATATGTGGAAAACTAATTAATTAGATCTGAGTGAAGCTATGACATTTTTTCGTTCTCTCATAGAGAATTAAATATTTCTAATGAATTTTATCTGACTGAAGTTAAAGATATTTTTATTCTAGGGCTTTCTCAAAGAGAATTAAATATTTCTCCCCAGGCCATGTCCAGAGGTAGTTCTTTGTATGAATAGTAAATAGGTAGTGTGAGAGTTTATAAGAGTTGCAATATCTGCTGTAAATGAACATGCAAATCCCAAATTCTCACCTGAGCAGCAATGACCCACTCAACTAGTGTTACATATACTTTTGGTATGATTCTTTATAAATTCCCATAAAAATTAATTATAATCTTCACTCAGAAATCATTGAAAGTTTTTGGATGTCAAAAACGTGAATATGAGTGATAGGAGCACAGGAGTTTCTTATGCTAGTCATTTGTCACTGTACACACTGAAGACTTCGGCTGAAGTTTCTGGGAGCAGAATAGATAGCGTCCATTGCCCCACTGCTGAATGTGCAGAGAGAAAAACCAAATGATTTCTTAGACATTCACGAGTTGAGACCATGCAGATGGGAATATTTTAATCTCCTTTCAAATACTATTTTTTCAGCTTACTTTCTTTACATAAGGAAGTTGGCCTAGCCACATCGAAAAATTGTTTCCCTTGAGATTGCAATGTTGGACCCAGACAGAATTTTCACGGGTGACCTCCATCCATGGATCCACATGGATTGAGGTTGGGTGGGACCTCGATTGATCTCACATGGGTAGGGGTCGGCCCACTCCAGGTACCCACCATGAGTGGATATCTTATATATGACCACCCAGTTCTATCCACAGTTGGAAGTTAGACTGGTTGCCATGATTACATTTACCATGGTGCTGTTGTCCCTTGTCTGCATATGGCAGGCAAATAAAACATGGGTTGGCACAATGGACCCAAAATGTCTAAATACCAGAGGCTCCTTTCAAACCCCTCCCCATCCCAACACTACAAATTTATATAATTTGGTGCAAAGAAGTTCAAAATCATTTGATCATAAATTACATAGAGTTTTGGGGATCTAAATAATAACATTTATTGCCTTTGTTTTGAGAAATTTGAAGTACATTTCTTGCCTTGTACATTAAAACAGAACATAGCATATTTTCATTGGGTGTATGTATCTATGTGTTTCATTATGGCTTTTTCTATCAAAGCAAAAATATATTTAGTTTCACAAGTCCCATTGTGAAGACATCACTTGGACCACCCGCAGAAAAGCTCATGTCACCCTTAGGGGTCCATTAATTAATAGTCTGTTATTATTAATCACAAACTCTTTCCACATGGTGCAGTAACTTTGAATAGACATTTAACAGTAAACATTCTTTTTATATTGTTATAAAATATAATACCACAATTAACTGCATACCATAGGAAGGAATCCAAGTCTAATGGCTGCTAATCAAAGGCTTTTTTTTACAATTTGGGTGAATAACAATGAAGGAATCTGAGTAAATGTTATCAGGCAAAATCATAAACCATGATTTCCCAAAATAACGACAAAGTGCATAAGACACAGATCCCCAGCCTACTGCATTTATCTTGTTTAAAATTTAAGTGAGGGACATTTGAAGAAAATTGTGTTTTGGCTTCCTGCCAGAGAAAAATTATGGCACCTCATGAAATCTTGGCCATTGCAAGTACTTTCAGCTCTATATCATTAATGATAACAATTATTTCAACACTATGAGGAAGATCCTTTAAGGACCTAACCTACAGTAAAAATAAGACTGTAAGTAATTGTTTAAATCAAGCTGTTTCCTTCATAACTACAAGGATCATCTGATATGGACAACCATCATATTCAGAACATTTCTATAGAGCATTGTCCTTACTTTTTATATTTACAGAAACACACAACTAATAATAAGAAAGAAAGACACTCTAAACATGAGCAGTGTACTTCGTGAACCTTGTAAAACTCTGATCATCAAATCTAGAACACATTGTGTTGACCTATTTCACAACTGGTGGAGGTTTAGAAGAGGGCTGTAAATGGGAATTGATTTTGAAAAGATTTTTCTTTTTGAGAGTGATAGAGAGGAAAAGAAGGTAAAAGAAATTGTCCCATTTGGTACTAGAAGATTGTAATAGCTCCTCTCGTGACTAGAGTTGGGAGTAACCAATAAGAAATTTCAGTCCTTCCCACAGCCATCTTCAGTCAGTATTTCCCATTAACTCTTCATGGCTTCATAAAGATCTTCAATTTCTGCTCCGAAATAATCTCACATATCTTCATAAATATACACACAAGTATGTTACATACATTTTTAACAACATTTTCTGTATAATGATCTCAAGTGAGGAAGGTAATGCGCTTCGAAACAATGGCCAGCCACTTTCGAAGAAATACTGTGAAAACCCTCCAGTAATTTTTTTTCAGCAGTTTCTATAAACCATTGGCCTTGCAGGACTAACAGGACGACATGAGAAAAAATGGTATGATGGGAGCAGTGGTGCCATTTTGCAAAGGAAAAAAAACTGTGTACAAAATAAATGTTGCATTATGACTTTCAGATTATTCTCATATTTTTTCCTGCCACCCACCCTTTGATTAATTTGCAGAGCCCAGTTAAAAGCAGAGATAAGTTTTCACTTTTACTAATGCACTTACTAAAAGAAGTTTTGAGTCTCCCTCCTCTCAAGTACTTCGTACTCCCCTCATTTCTTCTTCATCATCTTCGTCGTCACCTTCATCTCTACTTGGTTATCACACCTGAGGCTAACGAGAAAAAAAATCCCTCCTTAATTTATTTTTTTTCCTTAATACCGTAAACTATTTACACAATCCTCTCTCTCTTTTTCATTATATACTTTTTAGGCTACGGCTCAATCCATTTGTGCCCGCAAAACTCATAACATTTTCGTTTCCCAAGTTCACAGGGCACCAGGCAAATCTCGCAGGCATCCAACACACACTTAACTCATCCCATTTCCACCTTTCCTATTTTTTTTTTTCATTATTCACAGCATCCTCTGGTCCTCTGTAACCACTTCCTCCTCAAAACGGTGACACTGCTGTCTTGTACTCTACATCCTTCCACTCTTGGCAGTTGTTGCTCATCTAAATATATATATATATATATATAATTCTTATTTATATATACGTACATCTTCCCTGAAACACACCTCCAACACATTACTTATTTTTTTCCCTATGCTCCCTCCTCTTCCCTTTATTTAAATTATTATCATGTATTTTTTTTGCACAATCCTCTCACTGTTCTTGTTAGGAGGGTTTATTTTGCTTAGTTTTCTTTTTCTTGGTAATCAGTTGCTCATCACAGTCGAGGCAATGGCATCGAGTTGGAAAAGTCACTGTGCTAAAAATCAAAGAGAAGAGGGCTGGGCGATTTTGGGGGGGGGGATAAATTTCGCTTAATCTATCATAAGCTCAAAGTGAACGGACCCTCGCCTCTCCATTCGGTCGTGGATGATGTTATGGGCCCATGCTTTGCATTCAATGTTGATCAGGACACCGGCTGGAAAGTAGAAAGAAAACAAATATTAATCTCCATTTGCTGGAATAAGTTTTTCAAAGGGCACTTCCTACAATGAGCCAACAATCTATTCATTGTTTCTCAGTTATCAACTGTGGCAGGAATTACTTTCAGAGTCACTCTGTGAAAAAATTCCACCAAAGGTCATGAAAGAATCACATTAAGCCTTTGATAAAGTGTGTTAGGCATACTGGGATGTGTGTGGGATACATGTGTGAGTGGGCTTCCATGAAAAATTATGAATTTTTCAGAACTTCAACAGGCAGTAGTGAGCAGAGTAGACCTTACAGAGTAAAAAAATTTCAAAAGATTACTTCTATTGTCGATGAAAATTGACATTATCAACAAGAGTCAATGTCCACTGGAACATTTTTTTTTCACATTAATCCCTTGATGCCTGAAAGTACCAACCAAACTTGATTACTCATCAAGATATTGACTAATGCACTTCTGTGAGCAATGAGAAACTTATTTAATTAGTGATGTGTGAGGATTATAATGTTCAGCTGTATTGGTTTTTAAGATCACTCAGAAAAAATATTCAAATATGCCAACAGGAGAATATGCCATCAATTAGTGAATACAAAGATGAAGATGCGAAATAACATTAAACTTGATGGAAAACCTCCTTCAATAAGTGTCTCAGAGACAATAGTGGAATAAATGATGATGGAAAACATGCTAATATATGTTGATTACTAAGGGATATCAAAAAACACTAGTAAAAATACCTTTTAACAAGTTAATCAAAAGCACAGTAATCAACCCGAAGGTCGGTTTGGTAGGTGAGGGTAGGGCTCCGGCAGTACTAAGCCCAACGGCATGTGAAATTCACACATCAGGGCAGAGTGGCCAGTTCCTTTCCCTATACGGCCTGTCATTTCCCAGGCGAAGAATGGTACACAGCTTGGGTGAAGCTGAGGGTGCCCAGAGGCATCACCCTGATTCAAAACCGAGCCCTCCAGTTCGTTACCCTTCACTCTACCCACTTGAGTACCACACCCCCTAATAAGATAAACCACCTGGATAATATTAAAGGAATAGAGTGTCCGGACAGATGAGTATGAATGCTCATCCTTCTGCTTGTACAGTTTATGATATACCCAAAGCATCCGGTCTATGAGTTTTCAAAGTTAGAGCTTTATATCCCTGCCTAGGCGAATGATTTGTCCATTAATGAAATTTGTGTGCTCACCTGTGGGTGACTACTCTAAAGTTACTGTTGCTGCATTTCCCACAGTTTATTTGAATTTCACTAACTTTCATTGCATATTCATGTGCAATTTTAATAAATTCTGTATGATTTGACATCTATTAGCCCCTACCACTTGTCAATAGATGATGTAAAGTGAGATATCAAAGTGGGGCTTCTTTTCTACAGACAAACAAGTGGGGAGAAACAGTTTGTGTTGGGGAAAATTATAATGGATGCAGTACTTGTATGAGATAGGTTATGGAAAGGCAATGTGAAACATATTTACTGTTTTTCTGCATGAAAGCCTCAGATTTTTCATACTTTTTAGTCTAGTATCCAATATATATTAGTTAGTCGAAATGATTGTTTGTCCATCAAATAAAATATAAATGAAGGCACTAGTTTTTGAACCACCAATTAATTACAGTGAATTAGGTGCATAGCAATCACATCACTCGCTGTGATGAAAATGATCTTGAGGTGACAGATAATTTCATATGTTTCCAAAGAAAATCTTAATTTTTTTTCATGATAAATCACCATGGAAAAAAGTCACAGTGATTTCTGACTGAAAATTGGGCCTTTTTATGTACTTTACTTCAAAACCTTTCATTAATTTATCGTGCTAACAGATCTCTACTCATTTCTTCTCTTCATAGGGTTATCACAATGCTATCTAGGTCCCACACAGACTACCATTCATAATCACACATCAGGCAATGCACAACATATCAATTTCATATTCTAGAAGTAAATGCAAAAAATATTCACTGATATAATCAAACATCTCTAGAAAGGAAAGTTGATATCACCCTTCCTGAAGCAAGTATAATTCCCTATGATGACAACTTTACAGCTTCAGTCTTTAAGTTGTTACATTATCATCTTTCATTATATGACCTTTAATCAATTGAAGGTAGAAAGATGGAAACTTACTAATAGGCCTCTCAAAGAAAACGGCAACAATAGGACTGAGATAACCCTCT
>LYUA01001342.1:138091-152591 GCA_002093875.1 Calopteryx splendens | reverse complement strand
ATTACACAAATAAAAATCACTTTAATTATTTTCAAATTAATATGATGTGAATTATGACTTCTCTCCTAGAGTTTTTTATTACATTTTCATGTATCTCACCATTTGCCATATTTATTGGCATATAACATGTACCCTAATTTTATAAAGAAAGTTTGAGTAAAAAATCAAAAATTTTAAATAAAATACTCAGGAGGTCTGAAATTTTGGCTAATGCACACATTTATTAATGTTTATAGCCCTTTTAAGGCAAATAATATGAAAGATAATGTATTCTTTGAATGAAAAAATGTAGATATTGAATCTAGTTTACAAAAAAAGACAAAATTTTCAAAAAGAAGGTAGGTTTAAATAAAAAAAAGCAGCTCAATAATATAGCAGCCAGAAAAAATTTCATCCCTAAATTTTTGGAAAAAAGTGCATGTTATAAGACAACAAGTATGGTAGGGTATACTCAGGTTAAGGTTAGCTGGGGGTGGCCTAAGGTTCTACCTAGATCTGAACCATTTACCCTTACAATATTTATGACTTAATGTAATCATATGTGATACAACTCTTCGTGTGGAGATTAAATTAGCTTTTGACTATTCCTAAGATTGTAAAAAAATATGAAAAATGCTAACAGTAAGAAGTTGTTCGTTGATGGGGTGGCTTTACTGGAATTTATAGTGTATGTAAACAGCCTAAAAGAGACAATCTTTAATCTTAGATTGCAAATAAGTAAATAAGAGATCATAATGGCTGTCATATTACTTTTATGGTTGCTGGAAAAATGTGCCACAAATGTAATGTCAAATTTGAAATTCTAGATCTGTAGCAGCACTGCAAAGAATGTACAGAAGTCATGGAACAACATTCAGCACATCACATCCTGGCACTTGGAAAATGGGGACCAGCCAAGGAATTATCTGAATATGAATAAAGGTATGTATACGTTAATTATTTATTGAAATTACCTGGGATAACTTAAATTTTCCAGAAGCATAATATCTGCTTAGGTCTGGTCTGGTTAAAGAAAAAGAGCATTATACCATAGTCATGCCACATTCAATCCTGAAAGTGAGTATGGCTCCGATAAGACAAGTGTTTATGTTTTGACAAGATTTAGCCTTTGCTCTGTAGTTCTTTTATTAGAATGTGCACTAGCTGATGTATTAACATGACAGGGACATTCTAGTTGTAAATTTTTTGTGTTTATTCACTGTTGCAATTATAGACTGCCATTCAGTTGTTGGGCTAAATGTATATATCACCACAATTAGCACTAAACATGAAAAACGTACCCATTTTCAGGTTGGGAGGAGATCAATTCTCCCTCAGGGCTCTACGATATTGCTCTGTATCGAGTTCAATATGGGTATTAATGTACTATTGCTGTGTGAATCCAGTCAATGAAATGTAAACTTTGCAATGTAAATATGAAATGCAGTAGGCAATAATATATTACATATGATATGCAATACTATGCCATATCCATACAAATAAATCCTTCATGCGTTTCCCTATCAAGGTAGACGAAGTCAATGGAAGCCTCATTTTAATTTATTTCAAGTACCTACTTACTCCCTTTTACTATTTTTCTCTGTGCTCCCTTGTCCTTGCTTAATTCTTTCCACTCTGTCACACTCATGTATTATTTCACACATGCTCTTCCGTTCCTGAGACTCCAAATATTCCTCATCTATGAGTCTCTCTTCAACAACGTCCACCCATGACTCTTTCAGTCTACCCCTTATTCTCAAACCATTCACTCTTCCCTCCCCAGTATGGGGATTCTTCTCATCGTATCACTTCACAAATGCAGTATATCATCTAGTATGCCAGAAACATTGTACAATGCAATGCCATATTTATTTTAAAATATCACACTGACATAATTCTACTTTTGCCTTAAATTTTTATTGCACATATTTGAGGGACAAGGTGAAAATACGGGATCAATAATTTTTGTAGATTGAAAAACACTGATATTCTAGTTCATCTATTAAGAAAGGAAGTCTGAAAAAGGCCTTTCACTTTTTTCTGCTTTTGTCGACTCCATTAGCCGAAAATGTTTTCTAGATTTAAATTTTGTGCCTATAATAAGTTATGGATGACATTCCATGCATGAGAATTGCTGCTAATAGATTGTTTTGAATAATTGGATAAGGATACTACCAATTTTTTATAAATGATTGATGAAATCCTAGACTTTACATCGTTCCTGATCTGCAGAATGTGTTTGTTTAATGGCATAAAGAGGTAATATCTTTGATCAAAAGTGGTGTTAACTTTACCATTAAAGCCTTGGTATTTTTTCAAGGGAGTGTTCATTACACATAATTGAATAACGTTGCAGGATAGAGGAACTTATTTTGGTGGCTCAGGGCTTGCAGTGTTAGCTGCCTCCTAAACCAATGTATTGTGTTCCATTTACACTCTTTTTATGCATATATTTTTAGAGAAATTCAAGGAAGGCATGAAAAGTGAATGCTGGAGAATTTGAGAGGCAATGGGGTGGGACTGAAGATTGTAATAGAGGGGAGAGAATTTTAGGTAAAGGGAGGAAAGATTGGACATTTTGAAAGGTACAAAGGCAGAGGTAGGAAGTATTGTGCATGTAGAGTGGGAAAATGGTTTATAGTAATGGTGGCTACTAGGATATTTAGTGTAGAGCCAAGTGGAGCTTAGAAGTGTATTAGTGAGCAGCAATCCATAGAAGGCAACAATGCTGTGAAGTAGTTTTCCTGGGTCCATCAGAAAACTGCTTCTGATTGGTTGATCATTGCCAGAGTGGTGTAACCTAATAATAATTTTGGGGGGCTCGGGAGAGAGGAGAGGAAAGAGCTCATGCTATTTGTTACCAATTGCATGGTACCTGAAGAATTAATTTCTCCTTGCTAAAAGCTCTTTGGGCCATGTTTTTTTTTATAATTTATTGGTTATTCTGTTGGAATTTTTACGAGCACAAATGAAAACTACACTCTGCAGGATGCTTTCACACTGATTTTGCATTTGCTAACAACGGTTGTAGTTTTATTTGTCTATTCTATCATATCTTCTTGCCCATCATTTTATTCTCTTTCCCCTTCACTCATTCCCTTTAAGATGACAACCTTCCCCACCTGCGCGACACATAAATTTAAAATATATTTTTGCTTATCCCACATTTTATGCATGAAGAAGGTAGCCAGTTAAATGAAGTGATCAGTCATTCAAAAACACTTTATCAGCATATTGAAATTAAATTTATACCATGTAGTTTCTCCAAAATAATACCCATAAGGGAAACCCATAACTTTAATGCCAAACAAAGATTATTAGCATTTTCACATCTTAATGCCCATTGGCCAAAATCTGTATTTAGTAAAATATGCATTTCTAATGTCTTTCTCTTTGAGACTATCATTGGCTAAGTTACTTTTGAGAGTTGTTCATCCTCCCTCATACTGAGCAATCAGGCTCATTTTTTTGCTCTGGGAGAAAGGTGCAAAGAAGGGTGACTGGGAATTTTGGCATGTGATTGCCATTGGCTCCAGTAACTGATGTTTTCTGCTGACATAACCACACATCTTTGTGTTTCATAAATAGGACCCTCAATATTTCATCATCCTCCAAAAATATACATTTCGAATGAGTAGAATTTCTTTTTTCTTGATATGTCATGCATAAGCATTTACTTAAATATGAAGTATAGGTTTACAGCGATGATGAAGTGTTTGATAACATCATGGAAGTAATGTATTCAACTGTCTAATGAGAAGAAAATATGATAATACAGGGAGTCATGAATTTATTTTTTGGACAGAGTCAAAAAGGAAAATCATCAGGATTTAAATGGAAATTAGGAAAATGAAATGGCAGAGGAGAAGGGTTACTGTTGTTCAGTGTACAGTTTTATATTTGTGTTAGAAAATTTTTCAAAATCATATACAGATAATAAAAAAAACAAACTAACAGAATAAGATAGTGCCAAATTGATTATATTCTTCTGATTCTGAGATATAGGAATTATGTACCTTAAGAAATGCAAAAGCTATGGAGGGACAGATACCGGGTGTGACCCCAATTTAGTTCTCAATAAATTCAAAGTTTAATTGCAGAAATAGAAGAAAATCATGAAGGATCAATGGAAGTTAGAAATATCGAAAGAAAAATGACCATAGGGTATCCTTCCAGTAAGTACTGGAGAAAAAACTGGATTATAAGGGAAGGTATGGGATTAATTGAAAAAAATGGCAAAGTATAATACAGGAATCTTCAAAGAAGGTTGTGGTCAGAGGAAAGCTGTGGAAAGAAAACTATTGATTGCACAACAGTGCTAACTGTATTTAAAAAAAACTGATCAAGGTTCATGCAAAAATTCAAGAACTGAGGAAGAGTAAAAATCGTAAGGAATATGAAATTACATTAGTCAATAGGTAAAAATGGTTGAGCATAACCTTTTGCCTAGAAAAGTTGAGGCTGATTTCAAAAGTTTGACTGACTGCTTTGATTAATATATAACTAAATTCCATTTGTGATGACAATTATGACAAGAATGGATAGAGAGGAAATAAGAAGAGTTCTGTATGGGAAGAATCATTTGGATTAAGGTGAATCTCAAAATGAAAGGAAAGAAAGGAATACCAAATGATCAACCTTTTTCAATTTGTTGATCTGAAGACATTTTTAGACAAATTTGACCTGGGAATAATTTTCTGGGAAAATTCATACACCAGTGTGTGAATTTAAAGGTGTGAAAAGGTTTTTTTTGTTAGTCAAGTAATTATTCCACCCATTATTTTTTTCCAATTTTTCTCCACATTTTCTGTGCATTTAGGACAGTTAAAACATTTTATGTGCTCATTTCCATAGATATGCAATCGTAACAGAATTGAAATATCCCTGTAAAGTAGGCAACTCACATGAATCTTTATATTCTAATTTTGTTAACAGTTCATGCAGCTTATTCTTAAGGCATCCGTTTTATTTTGAATTATTGGGTTTATTAAGAAGATAAACTTTCTGAAAAATGTTTTATTGAAGCGAAAATGTCAAGCAATAAATAATTGTTATATGTAAATACAGGGGCGTGGTAATCTACTGGGTGGCTACTAATGGTTGGCCCGGGTTCGATTCCAGGTGACACCTCTGGGCACCATCAGGTTCATCCATGCTGTGATTAGCTTGTGTACCATTATTCAGGTACCAGGTCATCCTGGGAAATCCCAGGCAAGACAGGGAAAGGAACTGGCCCCCCTTATTACCCTGATGTGTGAATTTCACATNTGGGTGAGCTCTACCCTCACCTACCAAACCGACCTTCGGGTGGATTACTGTGATTTTGAAAAGAGAGATCTGCCCCTAAAATGTCTCTCTTCACTATAAAAATTTCTAAAAACTTTAAAAAAATGTGGAGTAACAAAATCTGTTCGCTCTTTACCATTCAAGTATGGTAGCTAAGTTTGGTGGTGGCTAAGTTTCTTTTCTCATCTCAGAGGTAGTCATAATATGTGCCTGATAGAATCCACCAAACTATGTTGGCTCATAGTTAGGCTTTAATGTCTAACAGTGGCCGTGACCATGTTTTTTTTTAAATTGAGTGATATGAGATTTCCTGTGGTGGCTGACTTTGTTGGAAAATTTGCCTAATCATTTGAAAAATAATTTTGTTGATTGAAAGCTGATGGTGTTATCATCACTAGTTGAAATATCACTATTGCATCTTGCATTTTGATGCAAAACAAATTATTCTCATCCTAACCCTTCATAGGGAGCACATATTAAAAGAATACCTGGGGTCGTTTGTAGAGAATTTGTTTCATTGTATGGGTGGTAGATAATAATAGAAAAATTATAGAAAAATGTAATAGAAATGTAAAAGCGATGTTATTTTCATGGGTTGTTGCCTGTGGAAAGACAACTAGGTAGTAATACCTAGTACATACAAGAATTCTTAGTAGTGGTAAAACCTTTGGTATTCCTAGGAAGGTACCTAGGCACCAGTTCCAGCTATTTTTTTAATTCATTAATGGTTGTCTACTAGTTAGGATAGTTTATCAATGGACACCACTGCTATACAATTTACACAACACTAAAATCTCAAGAACCTGTACGACAGTGAACCATTCTTTCATTCAATGCCTTATCTTTCACACTTAATTCTGTCCAACATGCCTAATCTTTTCTTCCCTGTAACTCACTAACCCAAAATTCTCCCTTTTCTATACATCGCAGTCTTTTTCAACAATCCACTTTCACTGTCTTCTGTGGGTTTCTCCCGACAACCTCTCTCATCCCCTTAACCATGCCCAGAACTTCCTTATTAGTTTTTTTTCTGTCCATTTCACTCTTTCTACCTTCATCCACATTTCAATATACCCTCCAACCTATGCTTTTCATCTTGCCTCAAGGACCAAGTTTCTGAGCCATAAAAAAACAATACACTTGATATAAAACTTTCTATATATTGGCATTGTAAAAGGCTTCAAGGGTTGATATCTAGGGCAGGGAAATTAGGGTCTGATACTTCAGCATTAATACCTAGGGTAAGAAAATTGGGAATCGGTATTACAATGCTAATGGCTTGTATATGAAACCTAGGTACCGTTACATAGGGTAAGATATGTTGATATTTCTTGGTACTTAGGTGTTGAAGATAACATTAGTTATTTTACATTACCTGGCCCAGATTTTGATTACTCCACATGCGTTTGGGATCAACAGAAGTAGGCTCTTCAAAGCATTTGTTTATCATTCTCCCAATAGCATGTGCTCATGGGGGAATAAACACTGTCCTCTATTGGGAGGTGGCCGCTATTGTGAGGGAAACCCTGGAAACCAGTCCGTTCCTCTGCCATCCTATTCCTCCCTCCAAATTAGTATAAGCATGCATCTCAAACCTCTCCCCTAACCTTTCCACCCCATCCCTACATTACTCAAAGCTGTGTTCTTAATGACTAGACCCCCACCCCCTATTGGCATGAGTGAGACCAGTGAAACAGAACGAAGGTTCACATTTGGGTGATTTTAGCAACCCCGAGGAAAAACACTTGAGGCAACTCCTCAAGAAATTTCACGTATAATTACATATTCTGAATGAATGATTGAGTAAATTTTTCAAGAGCGTCTGGTGTTAAGAGGGGAATATTCCCCTTAAGAAAAGTAGTAGTGAATGTTGAGTGGTATCTTTGTCTGTTATTTAGAAGTCTTGGTTTCATAAATGTCCATACACTGCTGCTGGAGAAATAATGTAATTAGTCTTTTATTGGGAGGTGTCCGCATAGAAGTGTCCATTGAGGAAGGGTTCGTTGCGTAAATCCTGAACCTTCCACCATGAATTGTTTTATGGTTGGTGCTGAACAACCCTTTCTGAACACCCACCAGCATATCTGTTGTCTCACAGGGCATGATTTAGAATTTGATGTCATCACATAAAACTAACAGATGTCACAGTTTTGTTTTTGTACTAGCTACTTTTCTGTTGCATTTAACTTCAAAATCAGCACTTGCCTTAGTATGATTTTCTCACCGTTTATCTCTTTTTAGCATCGTTTCCTTTTTACTCATTCACATATTTGCCACAATCTATATGGAACCGATTGCAGCAAAAAGGCAGACAAGTGAGCAAAAGAATGTAGGCATAAATGTAGCAACAGTCCAAAGAGTTATAATGTTCTACAGGATTAACATTTACATGACATGACAATGAAGACACACTCACCTGGGTTGCTGCCAATTAGAGAACTTTCGAGTTGCCACTTGGGAATCCTTGTATCTAGTGTTTGGTAGAAGACAACCAGCATGGCAGCGAAGAAACCGACCAAGGCAGTGTAGAATATGATATAGAAGAGCACGATTTTTGCTGCAAAGATAGAAAGGGGGAAAGGAAATTAGTCACTTTGAAACAAAATGCATTAGTGTGGGTCATTTGGAATCTCGTATATCATACACTTCCATTGATTCATCGCTAAACTTTTATTTGTTTAAAAACTAAAAGGTTAATATATGGTATTTGATAATGCATTCAACAGTAAAAGTAACCTTTCAATTTATTTTGCACTTGTTAAATTTAACAAAGTAAAGTTTAAATTTCACATAATTTTAATTTTTTTTTAAATTTGTAAATTAATTCTTTTTGTATTTCCAATAACATGGTTGCAGTCAGTAAATGGCCGTTGTGCTTGGAAAAAAAGTTTTAGAGGTCAGTTACATAAAGGTAACCTCAAAAATTTGAGCGATTTTAATTACAAGTAAACTGAAATTTAAAATTGGCGTAATGGAATGAAATAGTAATCCCCCTCTATTTTATTTATTTAACTGTAAAATTGTGCAATATCTTATGTTTATGTGTTAAACAAAAGGGGCTCTTGCCCACCTTGAAACCTCCGGGGCCCCGGGCTGTCCCCCTCCTCCCCCCTTAATGAGAACCTAATCGTATAATAATAATAGTAATCGTTTATTGTCATATAGTACACACACGGCATGATTGACCTACACAATTGTCGTAGGCCGTTCAATCGATTTTCAAATACCTTACAATGCAGTCGAATCAAAAACTATCTTTTCTGGTAAATTAAATTTAAGAACATTTTTTTTTCTTCAAGTAATTGAAAATTTCATGACCCGTCGTCGTGATTCTGCGTCATCGTAATGATTACAAACAAAGATAGACGTGCATGTGCTACGTGCGTGCATCAATTCGCCATGATATTAAATTCTGCGTAAACAGCCACGATTCTGGATCGTCTTAAGGCCGAAAAACGCCAATTCTAGGAGCGTGCGTGCAGTGTACAGTGACACTGGATTACACAGTCGAGCGTTAAACGATTCCTGCATCGATGCGTAAGAGGACAAAAGTAGTGGGAAGTGGTTGAAGTGGGAGGTTACGCCGAAAAACGAAGTGGGCACTCGTAATTTCATGATCATCTGAACGAAAAGATTTCCTCCTCAGAATGACTGCGGGAAAATAACACCATATATAAATTAATATTTTGATCATTATTGCATGATCTGAAGCCAAAACGACTGCAATGCTAATGCATAATTATATCCACAAATATAATGAAAAGTACTGCAGAGAAACTGATGCAGTGTTCGAATATGAATGAGAGAGGCGTGGGTTAGCTCCAGTGCGAAATGTGCTTTAAAAAAATGGCCGATAAAACATCTCACATCGGACCGCAGATAGAGAGCAAGGACTCGAACGCCAACTGGAGAGTTAAATAGGGAACAAGAACTGGGCAACTAGTAGCATATCTAGGCCAACGAAATTTGATTTCAAATTCAAATATGCCGCATAATGGAATATCGGTCAATAAAGTTTGATTAAAAAATATTTTGGCGTAAGTGATAGATTAGTTGAATAAGCGCTGTTTTTCTTCGCGAAGTGAGCTGTGAGTGAGCCCGTGTGAGTGAGCACCGAGTGAGCTGGTCGTCTGAGAAGGGGAGATTCTAAGGATAGAAATGCGAGGATCCAGGCGAATCCCGGTCTAGGCTTAATGGCTTTTATTCTCTGTGAAATTCCTGCACCTTACTGCAAACCTGCGGGGTTGACGCCGTTGTAGTTACTGTCGCGGAATTTGTCGCAATTTTTCCGAAGAAGCATTTTTTCAAGCAAGTTTCGCACTATTGTTTCCTTCCTGTCGTTTTTAATGCCATAAATTGCATCATTGTGGCCAACAGTTTACCGTGCCTACCAGGCTGTTGCCTTACCGTGTTTACCAGGCTGCCCCTGGCGAAGACAAGTCGCGAGAGACCAAAACGTTATCCATATCCTTTGTTCCAGAAAAGATTTCGCTCCCAAGGGAATCAAAAATCCGTAACCGCCTCATTGTGTATGCGTCAACGTCCCCAAAAAGGTCTGAGGGTGGTGGGTATTGATCTCCGACCTAAGAAAATTGATGGCTCTTTGGCGATTCCGCTGTTTACTGAATGGATCCACAAGAATGTATCTGTGATAGCATTCTATCGCCTGCATTCTCCGTCAGAATTCAATGAAAATGTTAGGTTTACTCGGAGATTTCAATGCAAACCTGATGGCGCACTTTGGAGAAAGTGGAATCGGGTCACGTGACCGGCCGCCATTTGCCGGTGGGGCAAAATACGAACGGTAGTAGGTATCTCGCAGAAGCAGTTCTCTATTTTAGTTTTGTTGGTTCTACAGAAATTATTTATGCAACGAAAAGTACCTAATTTTACTGCGTTTTGTTTTTTTTTCTGTTTTTGCAAGGAAACTTTTATACCTAATGTCCTGAAATCACTTGTTCCTTATCCTAAAATGTGGTATGCTTTAAAAATAATCGGTATTTCTCTTAAAAATACGGAAATTTAAAATAAGAAGAACATTACCAATGATCATGCCCACAAAAATATGTAAGTATGCGATCGATGCCCCACAGACAAATGGCGGCGGGACACGTGACCCGGCTTCACTTTTTTTTATTTGGGAAGATAGCAAGTGCGCCATTATTATGTATGTAGTGCGCTCGTATTAAAATCTGGGCTTTTTTGGGGCAACGTCGTAACTCTGGTAGCCAACATGCATTATGTGCGTGTCATTCTAATGTCTGTTTTTTTATAACCAGTGGGGTAGCTGGCAGGATAAAATGTTTGAACTATTCTCTGATGGCGTTGAAAAATAGCCAGTTTTGACAGCGCATCAACGTCTGTTTTCTTGTTTTTGCCACCCTTTAACGCCGCTGAAGGCTTGGGAAACTTTGAAGCTGTTAGTACCGGCGTTAACGGTCAAACTCAAACACTATTTCTCTTTACGACTCGTTTTCTCCCGTTTCCACAAACTAGAGTCAAAACATCGTGCGACGTTAATTGCATTCTTCGCTTTTCAACCATCGAACGGAACGGTCGTGTCTTGAAGGACGAAGACTACTACAAAAAGTAGCGAAGCTAGGAGGAGGGCTTGAACAAAGAAGACGGGGACGAGTGCCCCAACTACTTCTTTCTCGTCCGTTTCAAAACTCGCTCGAAAGATAAATTACTCCAATTAGTCCCCTCCGCAAAGACGTCCATTCTTTTCTTTTTTTTTCAAATGAGGACCGGGCAAGTGGACAAACGAGTACGTATGCCCCCAAAATCGTCGCGCACTTGAAAACTTAATTAACCCTTCACGGCTTCCAAAACGCGAAACTCTAGATTAAAAAGCAATGGTCAGCATGCATACACTACCACAGTTGCCCTTGCGGTAGGTGCATCGCTGTTGTTATTCGTGGTCTTCCTTTTTTTCGTTGCGAAATTATTAGTCCGGCCCTCCATAAATGGACTGTGATCGCTTAACCGATTTAATAATTTCACAAATAATAATCCTGGGGCCGACTACTCGGAAATACGGAACAACTGTCAGTCCGATGGGACTGTTTAGCAATAGCGAGCCGTTTGGGTGGTTTTAATTAATAAAAGCTATAGATCAGGTATTTGCTGACGTCGGGTTTTCTACCCTGTCTACTCCTCCTCGCTCTCTAATCTTCACTCCTTGCCCTAATTACCCGCCTGTTCGTTAATGATGGTCTCGAGACGGTATTAGTGTTGCCTCCTTCCGCGATAGCTACTGTCGTCGAGCTGCTTAATCTCGACTAGATACGAGGGATGTTTGCATTACCCCGTTTTCCGTTGTCGATGGTGTTTTTATTTTTTCTTACGCGTCCAATCTTAAGGAAAATCAAAATGCTTTTTCGTCGATCGCGAAGAATTAAAGTACGACTACTAGGGAGTTTGCAACACCAGTTAATCTTCCTCGGTCCGCGCCAATGTTTGCCCCGATTCGGCAATCTTTCGCGTTAGAAGTATCCGTTTAAACGAGGCTTTATTTACGCGTTGCAATGGCAACGTCACAACTGTTTACTCTGCCGTTGCTCAAGGTTTATTTATGTATCCATGGTCCAATGAGAGCATTTTTTTTTAGTTTCTCCTAAATTTCGGTATTAATTTTCCACCACAGTATCTCGATTTTAAGACGCAGCTGACACTTTTCTCGCCACTTAATAGGTATATCTTGGACCGTGGGGTGTCGAACTATCATTGTAGTTGAGGAATTGACGGTTGAAAAAAAAATAAATCTTTATTCAAAACGGATTAGATGGAAAACCTCGGACAATGAAGGTAGCAAAGCTAGGAAAGGGTTGATGGCGAAGAAGTAACCGCTGCGCTCAAAGTAGATATTATTAACAGTCGTCTATCAATCAAAAATGGGATTGGATGTCCAGTGGTCAGAGCACTGAGCTACTAACCGGAGGGCCAGGGTTCGATTCCTGGTGACGCCTCTAGGCATGACCTCAGCTTCACTCAAGCTTTGTGATTTTTCGGGTACCAAGTCATCCTGGGAAACCGCAGACGGCACATTTAAAAAGGTATTGGCCCTCCTATCACCCTGATGTGTGAAGTTGGTTTCTTACTGGGCGAGAGCTCTACCCTCACCTACCAAAACGACCTTCGGGTTGATTACTGTGGTAGGTTGTTTTGAAGGCATCCCTATAGTTTTTTTAAAGAGTATTTTTGCGTCATTACATGCATAATGAGTGAATCATGAGGTGTGAAATAATTTAAGTGGAGAGTGTATGAACATCGTAGGGGACTCTGGCATGGTGGGGCGGATAGGGCGATGTTAGGTAGTTTTGGGGATTTTATTTTTAAATGATGTCTCTTTCCGGTGAAAATGAGCTCGGGGCACCGAAAACAAACGCAGTTATCGCGAAAGTATGACACCGCTGGTGCCGTGGTGACCCCTCCCAGGGCATACCTACCGAAATGTAAATAAGTTTTAAATAAAAATGAAAACACCCGCTTACGTTAAGGAAAAATGAACGTGTTTTTGGGCGTAAAAAATATGGCAAATTAATTTTCTCCACCTTATCTAAGGGCGTCCCCAGGAATCCCCTCTCCCCCTTGCCGTATCTGTTCCGCTCACGACATCCCTCGGCTCTCGGGATTTTTGGTCAATTGGGGGTGATTAATGCCGTTATTCGCGTCTCAGGAGAGACTACCCGACCAATACCGCATGGGAAGGGGGTGGGGGCTGGAGGAGTGGGGTAGGAGGCAACACCGCCATGGAGACGCCGAGATATCGTCAACTTGAGTGAGATTGCGTGACGACGATTTCCCTGTCCGTCAATTTATTATATATTTATTTATTTATTGGTCTGGAGATTTACTTCGAATCCCAGTCTCTTGAATAGCGTGTTTCATTCTTTCTACCCCGGGGACATTGGAGTTTAACTACTTCGATGGAAATCAGGCCACAGTTTCCAGTTCATGTGATCAGCTTCAAATTGGGGAGCCCATATCCCAGGAGATTTAATTGATCGTTGTGAGAATTTGAAGAATAAGGATTTAGTATAAAAATTCTGTGAAAGTGAGAGATAGCGGTGTAAATGGAACTTAGTGCTTTGCTAAGTCGTGTCGCCTTCTCGGTGTCAATCAGAGAAAAGTTAACTTTTGGGATTGCAAGAACGATAATTGTTCGATTCTGACCTTAAAAATTATTTTTTGGCTCAGTTTTTTTCCATTCCAAATATATTTCCTACCTTTTTTTATATTCTACTTCCGTATTCCTACTAGCGAATCTAAAAATGTCCTGATGCCTAACTCTAAAATTGTTTTTTTTTTAATTTTAAAACGAAAGTGCGAAGAAGGAAATAGTGCAGGGGAAGAAAGAAGGGGTTTATGCGAAACGCATAAAAGGAAATAATTTGATGTTTTATGGACCTTCCACAAACCTGCCTATTATAAGGTAGGTTTCCTTGATGCCTATGTCGGTTTTTTTTCTGGCCTCTTGGGTCCCTCATAATCTCACCCATTCCAATTCTATTCCCTTCTTCCTACTGGCGCAGGCGCTCTCGGCTGTCGATGCTGCACGATTTTCGGTGCTCCAACGCGTATATTGTCCACCAGTAACGACAGTTTCGTTCCCGTTCCAGGGAACATCCCTCGGTGTAGCACAGAATGTCGTGCAGATTATCAAGCGAAGGAACGCCGCCATCTCAGCCATTTCGGCATCGCCTCCCTATCCTATGACCACGCCGCCGCGGACGAATACGAAAGCCGTCGCGAACATTCGCAGTTCATGCGAACCGTCTTTTGAGTCGGTTCGTGGAATGTCGGTTCTTCCCGCACATTCCCTAACGACGGACGTGCGAGACATGGTTCCGTGATGCATCGGTGTTCCACAGAGCACCACTATCACCCTCCGCCCTATGCAGAGTTGCCTGTAAGCCAGACTAGGTTTCATCGTTCCCGGCTGACAACTATGGGAGGCTGGTCCTTCACTTGACCCGACGTCTTATCCCACGGTCTGTGACCGTCGGGTGCCAAAAGCGATAGCCGCGATTTTTTTTGGTGTCCTTCCGAAGAATCTTCTTGACGGGCGTTGTTACGAGCGGGGGGGTTCTCTAAAGGTCGTGCGAAGGTTGTTCAGCTGTTTCTTTTTTTTTGTTCCTCTTTCCTCCGCGTCCTCGGTTCGGGATAGAACGGGCAGTATGTGCTAGTAGTAGCTGCAGCTCTCCCTTTTTTCTTCCACGCCCCCGCAACCTCC
>LYUA01001342.1:33771-46751 GCA_002093875.1 Calopteryx splendens | reverse complement strand
GGGGGGGGGGAGACCATTGCCAGCCGCATCACCTTGCCGTTTCCCAGGAAGATATCGTGGCGCCCGCTTCGCCGTCCTTTTCAAATGGGCGCGGACATCGAATGAAACGGCGTCCGCATTGTTGCCGGCCCCATTCAACCATCCAAAACGAATCCTCATCCTAGTAACAACGAAATTCGCGATGCGCGAAATTGGACAGGAGTTGACGGACCTTTTCACACGGAGCGCATGGATTGAAACGTTTTGCAGTGGACATTCAGAGAGCTAACATGCTTGTGTTTAGCTGGGTAAGAGGGTGTGGTGTGTGTGTGTGACCACCAAGGATACGAACCCGTGACCCTAATGTCAGTAACACACTGAAGTTCATAGATCGCCGAGTAGGGTGGACTTAGCTTGCGACGACATAATGGGCCTGGCAGGAAACCTTGATTTTGTTTTGGATTGTGAGTACTTTATTTCACCCAAAATTGACGAGGACGTAATGCTATCAAGATCTACGCCACGACCTACCAAGTGTGCTCATTTTTACCGGTTCGATAAATAATTTTAATCATTTCATTGCCTACCAGGCTGCTATGGCGTCGCGCCCAAGCTCGACCGCATTATTTTTTTTAACGCACAACTCTCGCTGCCACCCTAGGCTTCCGCGCGCAGAATGTTTGGAGGGCCTAATGTGATACGGTCCGGCACAATCCATCTCCGCTATTCCCCCTGCGTGGCGCCTCCCGGGGAATTCAGAAAAAAAGACAAAATCGTGCGCATGGGGTGGGCGCCGGAGCCTTAGCTCTCGGCGGCGAGGCAAAGACCACGCCCCCCTCAAACACGCCAGACCTCCACCACCCCCGCATTTCCTCCCCTCCCTCCCTCTCCTAGACCATCGCCATAGCAACGGGACTAAGTTGACTGTCGGATCAATTCTTTCGCCCCCACTCTCCCACGCCTCGCTTTCCCGCCCTCTCTCTCACCCCCCTCCCTCTCCACCCTCACCACAATGCAGACCCGACGGACGGGCGGGTCTAGGACGGAATCCCGGGCCCATTCGTCCTCCCCCCCAAATTCTAATAGTGAAGCTTTCCCCCGAGCTCGCGGGAAAAGGGAGCCCTTAAAATAAAACAATCCTGAAGTTTTCCCTGGCGCCCAAGTGTCGATGATGTTCAAGCAATGGTAAAAAATCCTTCAAAAACGAAAATGTCCCGAGTGGACACCCTTCGTCGCTAAAAATGTATCACATTTTCCTTCGCGTCGCGGTGTCTTCGATACCCTTACGGACATATCGTCAGCCCCTTCGGTCAGTGTCGGGAAAATCTACGCGCGTCACCCACCCCCTCGGACAACGCCAATCTGTGGCAGGATACAGAGCGGTCAGTCGTTGAATTCGATGATGACGGAAAAAGTGTCCATCATTCCAACGATCTCTAAGATTCGCTAGCGAGTCGTTAAGGAAGTCGAGAGAGAGGGGGGGGGGCGAAAACGCGACTCTGACGCGTGTAAACCATAGAGTTAGAATAAGGATATTTATTATAGCTCTATGGTCTAAACGAGTTGGAAGATACCGCAACTACGGTTTAAGGTTTCCCCCCTCCCTCCTCCGACCTTGCGTGTGAAATGGCCATGCTGTTCGATAGTTCTTTCTCCCATGCGGACCCTTAATAGCCCGTCCACTATCAATTGCGGCGCCCCCCAAAACGGCACGGGACTTTTGGAACACTTGTCCCATAACCTTCTCATCAGGACGACTGAAGCTGGAACGACCTTGCACCGGAATATGGCGACGCGGAGACGAAATTTTGAAGTGAAGTTTTTTATTTCTTTCGTTCTTTTTGCTCAGTATTCTCCTCGGCGGCGTTCCGCCTGATATTCCGGAGTTCGAGGGTGCGAATCTAGGTACTTAGGATCTAGGTCTTCTACGCTTGTCAAAGATATTAAGTTACTCATTTGCAACGTTTACTTTCTTGGTGGAAAATATCATTTGTTTTCGTCTGTCACCTGGTCTTTTCGGAGTGAATTTCCTGCGCGGGAAAAACAAAACTAATTTGGATTATCTCTCTCTGCACAGCCATGGGCCCGGGCCATGTCTCGCACTGTCAATCGAATTCAATTACAGGGCACAGCACCATAATACTCACTGCATTCATTATACGCGCACCTTCTGTAAATGCAGGTACAGCTAACATCGACGGTCAGATAACTTACCACGACCTTATATTGCAACAAACGCAAGAATATACGACGATACAGGTGAAGAATATGCCGGCAGATAATTTACAGCGTTGCCGATACTAGCAGAGCCATTCCAGCTGGCATACGGATTGATCGTTTGACTGAGGATATGACGTCACAAACAGGTGGGAAACGTAACGTAATGGAAGAATCTGAGTGGCAGTTCCGATATCGGCTCTGCCAGAGTTAGCCGAGGACTTCTCTACAAGCGTGTTGAAAATTTGCTTAATATTGTAATTATGCCACAAATAAAAATGATGACCATTTCATCTGGCTTTTGGTCTTCGAATCAAGGTAATTACAAAATAAAAAATAAATTAAATACAAAAGCAAATGTCAAAATTTTCTTCCTGCACTGAAATGGATCGACACCGTTCGCGCGCCGTGCTTCAGATATTTTCCTGAGTGATCCAAAAGGTCTTCCGACCCAACACTTTGTCAAACATAAGACGTTTCCCGGGGATAACATCCGTTTCAGCGTCACTATTGGTCAGTTTTCGCTTAATTATTGCCCAGATGGCACTGAGAGCTAGGGACGCATCACTTCGCCTATTGTAACCTAACCTTACCTATATCTTCTATTGATTATATAGGTTAGATTTTTCCAGTCCCGAACAACTATTGCGCATGATCGTGGACCTCAGTCCAGGCGAAAACCTTATTCGTGGAAAATTGTTTTCCTTCCTCGGTTCTTCGTACTTCCTACCCGTCTTCATGACATCCCAAGAAGCCTAATCTCTTCCTCATGGGACCTTAGCATTCTCCCTTCTATCACGGACTTGAGCACAGACCGCTCCGCTCACAAAATCCCCAACACCATCCACCTTTTCTGCTTCATCATAGCCATTCAAGAATTTATTAAGTATGTCAGGATATGCATACCTAAATGGGGACAAAATTCGGTGGTTATGTGGGGTCCTTGAGTGTTTGCGGTAAAAAAAAGGAGACATAGGGCGAGGAATTAGTGGACCATGGACTAATGTAGACTGGATGCACAACGTAATAGACTATGAAGGAAGTGTGCTGGGCCGGTTTTTGGTCATCTCAGGGGAGAGGGAGAGAGAATGGATGAGATTCGTATCACCGAACAGATAGATGTGAGAGGAGAAGAGTGAATGGTTTGAAAGAGAGAGAGAGAGAGAGAGAGTAAAGATTGGGTAGGCGGACAAAGTCACGGGGGCGAGTGTGGTGGGGGGGTGGAAAACGTTAGCGAACAGGAAAAAATTTCGTCATTTCTGGCGTGACTTCGTGGAAGTGTCTGATATCCAGTCCAGATATCAGTATAAGTGTCTAATAATGAGGAACACGTTTCCACAAGGAATTGGAAAAGTACAAATATCACCTCATTAATGGATAGTTAAATGGAGTTTAAGTCACCTGAAATGTCTAACAAAAAATCTCAGGCATCCGTGGATATTCATTGTGGATAAGATCGCAATACTATATACCTATTCTTCACAGGGCCTCACGTCGAGTAAGTGTACCTACGACCCCGTTTTGTATTCAAAATTGTGTCATAAAGGCGGCGCAATGCGGACTTACACACACTCTCAGGAAAAATGCTCAACTTCCAAAAGTTGCGTTCATTCAATCGAGTGACTGCGTTGAACGTGAAACGGCCTTGACGTTCGTGCAAAGCGTGGAAAACCGAGAGCTTTTTGGGAACGGTCCAATTACGGGGTAAGGGACCAAGGGTCTCGCATCCGCCCTGGAAGCACCGCCACCACTACGACTTCATAGTCACCACCGCTGCTCGCCCTTGCGATGGAACCAAAAGGGATTCTTGCCATTACTTTTATGGTCGTTAATAAGAACTATTTTTTCTTTGTCACCACCCAGAGATATATATATATATAACCGTTGTTATTCCGGTACACTCTCATTTGGTTAAACTAGGCTCAATGCGAGATTACGGAATCTTGCATCAGCCGTTGATTGGCTGACTCGGCAAGAAAGACTGGAACAGCAGCAAATGATATCGAAGCCCTCTCCATAAATTATTCTCCTTAGCTGCCTACGTTGCTGTCGCCAGTATCTCGCTATTATCAATGGCATTTTGCTAACCGGTAAAGGAGGGTGAGTTTATTTTGTTAAAGTGTGCGATCTTGAATGACTAGAAATATATTGATTCGACGGCGCCAATAGAAGCGTGTCGTACTCTGGAGTTATTGCAGCGATCAATTCACAACGCTCGTACACAGTTGACTGACTCAGCCGGCACATTTTTCGCCGTCGACGATGATAGAAATGGAATTTTGCTGCACTGGCATAAGAAACGTGCGATTTCATCAGTTTCTTTTATTTCACAGCGTGGCGATGCTCAAAGTTGTTTCGAGAGGAATGGAAAAAAACTAGTTGGACGGAGAGGAAGGCATATGGCGAAGTTTTACTTGTGATGGGACAAGTGAGAAAGTTGCTGGGTTAAAATTCGAAGAGTGGAGTGAAAGTGAATGGAGGAGACATTGGGAGGTGGGGGTGGGACGTTGAAGGCCTTGGTAGGAAGTGGACACTGTGGGGTCAGAGGAGAAGGAAGATAATGGTAATCGTAAGACTGCCAACAAGGAAGTTTGCAGGTGAAATTCGAAGAATGTAGAAAAAAGTGGATGGAGAAGATGTTGGAGGGTAGTGAGGTTGGGACGTGATAGAAAGGAACATGTTGGGTTCGAGTGGACGAGGGAGAAGGAAAGAAATGGGCATTTTTTAGACGAGGTGAAGGGTGGCCCTTTGTGACGAAGGTGTTGAAAATGTCGAATTAAATTTAGCCACGTTGAATTTACCAAAATAAATCTTTTGAATTCACAGGTGAAATTAGTGTCAATTTACTGTCAGGAACTGTTAAATTTACTAAATTCGAAATGTTGATGGTATCGGCTGTAACTTGGTGGAACGATTCATCATTAAATTTTCTGTAGTTTACCTCAAGATGACATAACCGTCAAAACCCGGGTTGTGCCAAATAAAGTTTGTGTGAATTCAATTATGATCTTGGAAATGTGTTGAATTAACCGTCAAGGTATTTGAATTTCAACAGTTTGCTATTAATTCTGAACGGTAAACTACTGAAATTGAAAAAAATACCAGTTAAATGTCAACAGTAACAGTAGACATTAGACAGTTACTGTTAAATTTCAACGATGATTGTTGAATGCTAACAGGGACAGTTGAAATCCAGCAATATTTTCAACAATTGAAGTCCAACGGTTCAACAGTTATTGTCGAGTTTCAACGGTAACTGTTAAACTGTCAACAGTAATAGTTGAAATCCAACAATAGTAGCTTTCCACGAAGGGGGATGATGGATAAAGAAGGAAGAAGGAGGAGAGATGGATGTGAGGCAGACTGGGAGATCAGATTTGGAGGAAGCCCACAAAAAGAGGTCCACGGCCGTATGCGCTTGTAATCGGGGACCGTCCACCGAATCTTTCTTCTTGCTGATCGACGGACCACTCTCATTGCGATCTGTGGACCCACGCGTTCGAGTGCAGAAGCGACTCGATCAAACGCTCGATCAACGGTGTACCGCGACGCGTCCCCGAGACAGGCCGCGCGAAATGGGCGAGGGTTGAAGGGGGGGGCGGGTGGCCCAAGGAGCAGGGGGGAGGGGGGATCCCTCTTCTCCGTCCGGGCACACGCGTATTGATCGGCCCCTTCGCCGACGGCGGCGTCGGGATTCCAACCCGGCACGTAGAAACTAGGGCGGTGTGTCTGTGACGTCGTCCGCCCCCCTGCGTGGAAATCTAGGCCTCCCCGAAGGAGTGTCGTCGGCGTCCACTTGACTCCCCTCTGCCTTGCTTCACCATCTCGCGGTATCTCCGTCGAAGTTATTAACGGCGGACAAGTCGGGAGGCCGGGTGGGGGTGGGTGAGGCAGTCCCTCCTCTTTTTATTATTTTAAAATTCGACCCCGTCTTTATGCGGCCTTCGAACCGAATATCGAGCCCCGGGAGCTCGTTTTGTTCCTCGTGGAAGTCTCCAGACGTGAATCGAAGTCGGGCTGCATGAATTACAGGTCTTGATGGGCGATCGGAACGGCAAAGGGCCGCGGGTCGATCCTCGCGAGAGGCATTATTCTTTCTCTTGGCCGTGTTCCAGACTGACGTGGCCCGAGGGCTTCAGATATGGACACACCCGTCCTTCGGATGGGGGTAAAACAAAATGTGTCTCGGCGCCTTTCTTTTGAGGCGTTGGTACAAAAAGCTCTCAGGAGTTCCGTTGAGAGTCGCTGAATGAAACCGAAGGGATCGGTATTACCGAGGTGGTTAGGTGTGCCCAGGTCGGAAAACTGGGTTCGAATCCATCCGTCTCGACGGATTTTTCAACGTTGACATTAGAAGTGTCAGGAGCAAGCGAGTGTGTATGAATGTGTTGGTGGCGAAAAAGGTATCCAGGGGGGTATGAGATAAATTTGTGGAAGAGGGAAAGTTCCTTGAAAAAGGTGACTTAAAATGAGGATTTTTTACTCTCTCTACCCCTAGAGGGAGCGGCGCGGAGAATATAATTTGTACTCACTAAGGTGTGGTGCCAACTCAAAGCAAAATGCTTCCGTCGAATAGGGCGTTCAACTGCGTCATTAATTAAAAATGACCTTATGTCGGGTTGGTATGTTCTCTCCTCCCTATTTAGATACGTTCCCCAAAAAATCTCACCTACCACTAAATTTCTCACTTATCCTAAATGCCACGAATAGTGGACTTGTTTTAGTAACCGGCCTAGACAAATTCCGGTGAGGAAAGACAATTCTGCCGGCGGTTAACACGTACCTTATTGTAGGACCCTTCTCAATTGCATATCTCGGCACTTAGCTTATCTCTTAGTCATTGCTACGATCGGTTTGCTAAAAATTGGATAAGATTTTTTTCCTGGAGAGGCTGTCTAATAAAACACAAGAAGTGGTTATTAGTTTCGCCAATGGAATTTTGTCTTAAAATTGTATGTTGGTATTTGTGCGACAGAACAATAACCTTTTTGTGCAGAAAATAAACCTATTGTCTTTGCTTTTTTGCCACTGGTCATCCAAATGGGTCGAGGGGGGTGCGGGAGTCAACGCCGAATGTCTGGCTGAGGACCCTCAACAACTTTCGAGTTATGCACAGAGATCAGTAAGGAACGATGACAAGTAGGGGGGATCGGGACGGTGCGGGGGCTGGTGCACTGTCTTTCCACCTAGAGAGTGCCGGGGTTCGATTCCCGAAGGTAGGAAGGCTTTTTTTTCTCCTGAGGTAAACCGATCCCCTACTCGGGTGCTATGCGCAGAGAGAACGCTCGCAAGTTCTTCTATTCCGTCCGTCGCATGGGACGTTAAAACAGTGTGACCCCTTGACGTGCCTTTCGCTATTAGAGAATTCTATAATTCCCACGGACGCCGGGTTTCTCTCCTCCACCCTCTTCCCTTTCCCAGGAAATCCCATCTCTACCACAATACCTACCTATTTCCTAATGGCGCGAATGACCTCGGCTGTCGGTCGCACCGTATCCTTTTAACTAACTACTACTTGCTAACCAGGAGGTCTAGAAGCGGAATTTCCTTTCCGTGACGGGCATGCTCTTGCTCTTGATGCAACGACGTTCGCAGGACGACGCCGTTGT
This sequence comes from Calopteryx splendens, assembly GCA_002093875.1. Lineage (NCBI taxonomy): Eukaryota > Metazoa > Arthropoda > Insecta > Odonata > Calopterygidae > Calopteryx > Calopteryx splendens. The sequence continues at coordinate 38,946 of LYUA01001342.1, read as the reverse complement.
TTCCTTCAACAATTCGTTATCTCACTTCGCAAGCTCCGCACCTAGTGTATGGGGAAAGCTGGGCTTTGTCGTGGTGCCTTGGAAAAACTATATCTCCTTCTCCCTTGGACTTGGTTCCGCTGCCAATCCTTTCCGGAGATAAGGAAACCCACAACTCCGCTCGCACGCCGCTGCCTCTCTCGCCCTCTCCTCCGTGGGCCTGCCATGTGCCGATGGAACCGACGCAAACGCGCCCGTGCCTTCGGTGCTGAAGTCGGCTCTCGTTTCGCCTGCCCTCGGGCGTCGTAAAAATCCTCTCGGCGCTCCCGTTTTACGACCTTCTCCTCCCGATTGGCGCGGGTGGGATTATTGAGCTACTTCTCCTCTCCTCTCCTCCTCCTCATATTATTATTCTTCTGCTCGAGGACACGCGTTCCCCTCTTTGTCGGAGCATCCACCGCGAGGGATTAATTATAAAGGAAACTCTCTCCCTAGGGAGGAACATTGTCCGGGGGTTCCTCCTTGAGCTCCCTCCCTCCTTTGAATCATCCTATATGGCCGTCCTTGAAGGGTACTTTCGACATTTCTTTTTTACAACACCCCCTCCCCCTTTTGTAAGGACCCGTAAAGATATGAGCACCGATATATATAGCCCTCCCATCTTACGTAACTATCGGCGATATCATAAATAACAAACAGGGTTTCAAATTTTGAAAATGTGATGTGCACATGAGAGGGTTATAACTTCGAGTTAACCCGGTAATGTTTGACGCAAAACAAGGTAAAATTTTATGTTACATATTTTGAAAGTTAGGTTTTTTTTAATTTTATCAAATTTCATATATGTGAGTTGCAAGCCTTCGTTATTGATCTTTCTGAAGGGTATTTGTTTTGTAATCGCATGCCGAGTGGTTAACCAGATGTTAAATGTTCTACATGATGAGAATGTGAAAATCGTGGGTGATTTTCACATGGTTGCCATATTTGTAGTTTTCAGCCAACGTGCAGACCTAATTCCTTAGCTTTACGACGATACCTATATCGTTCACTTCGACAGTCGAAGTAGACACGGAGCACTGTGGTTTTCAACGTAGTAACGCCAGAGTCAGACGCCGTGAACGCTCCACGTGGCCCCATCGACGTATGTGAAGAGCGATGTAAGACGTTGTACTCCATAAAAATAAGAAAAAGAGCATTTAGGCGGAATGCTGCATCCTCATCAGTCATATCAAACGTTCAAAAGTAGAATATCAATCGCGACCCATTTAAGTAGTCACGACAAATTTAAGTAGTGGTAGAAATAATGAAACGATAAACCTTACGTAATATTTCCTCAATCGCTCAGTAAGGATGCGTAATGAAATGGGGCACCCTCTCCTCTCCCCTCCACCCCCCCTCCCGGCCCAAATAATCTTACGTAATCAAAGGGGCAAACCGCAGTCGGAGGAGTTCTAAATCGAAAACTAGGGATGTCTAGTTGTGACCTCCTGCAAAGAGGAGGAAATACCGTAAGGGTTCTCATGAATACGCTTCGAGGAAACAGCCGACGCCTTCGTAGGCAGCATCGGCGGGAGATGCACCGGTGTTACACAAAAGGATTTTTTAATGGGGAAAAGGAGGAGGAATAAGGTCAGGTCAGAAATTTCTGGACCAACTCTTTGACCCCGTCATTGAGATTCGAAGTTAAGTCATTTCTTTTTGGCTAGGTTCCAGCTCAATGTCCCAGGTCCCTGGAAGATATTTGGATGCCGCGGAGACACGTGAATCTTTCAGAATCGGCAGGGTCGCCGTTCGCCAGAATTTGGAAAATGTGTATGTAGTGCATATCTTCTCGTCAGTTATGAAACTTAAGAATGGCCTCGGCGGTCTTGTCACGTTGACGCGCCTATTCCCGTGAGTTCGCGACCGGGCGGAGGTTGGATGGGTGATCGCAGATGGATCAGCTTGGAGGGGATATTGGTTCGGGACTTCTCCTTCTATGGATCCGACACTAAGCGGGGACCGCCAGGCGCACGCCATGAATGAGGGGCGGGGGGATTGTTGAGTGGGCTTTCCCACTCGTTGAAAAGGTGACGTGGAAGTTTCATTATTTCATGGTATTACGCATGAGCACGGACGCTATAATTTTCCTTCCGATTACCTTATTTTTTTAGATCAAATCGCTACACATACTTCAAAAGAGGTGGCGTTGGCATAAGGGAGCGTCGTAGTCCATTGGGTAGAGAGCGCTGGGCTACTGACCGGAGGGCCCAGGGTCGATTCTGTGTGACGCTTCTGGACACCCTTTAGCTTCACCCAAGTACGGTGTACCATTTTTCGGGTACCAGGTGATCCTGGGAAATCGCAGGCGGCAAACAGGTAATAAGGAACTGACCCCCCCCCTCCCTTGTACCCTCACCTACTAAACCGACCTTGGCGTTCATTACTGCGGTTTTCAGTGGTAGGATCATTCTGCTGCTTTTATAATGGCGCGTAATAAGAAGTCGCAATTATCACTATTTGTAACGCTCAAAATGTTTCCATGTCAATAGCTCAAGCCATCCTCACTGATTTTCTGATAAGCATATATGCTGAATACACCACTGGCGATGAATGTATATTTTAAATGGTTTGAAAGGAAGAGATAGACCAAGAAATTTATGGGTGAGTGTGATCGAAGAGTCTCTAAAGACGAGGGATGTAGTAAAAGACCCAGGAACAGGAATGCGTGCATGAAACAATGCAAGAATGTGACGGAGGGGAAAGAATTATGCAGGAATGAAGTAGAACGAAATAAGTTAGTGAGATTCCAAAAATATTCTGAGTGATTCATTTTTGACAGTGGCTACTCCAAAAGGGTTGAATTGATTGAAGGGTATGCATGAAATAAAATCTGTCATCAACGCATTGCATCCTCTAAAAAATTTTAGTGGCTTCGTTTTTCGAAATACGAGGAGGAGTACTATCTTGGTATCCGCTGTCTTGCTTTCAGGGTTAACAGGGGCTGGGTTAACAGGGAGACTGCTCGTCCTACCTAATAGACTCTTTCAGATTTCAGAATTACGATACCGTGGGATGGAGAGAAAGGATTACCTCTCGCAGTGGACATATTTACCATCCTTTTCCATCCAGTCGACATCGTGTCCGATCCGTGCAGTCGTATGACAACCAAGCCTTCTCTCTTTTATTTCATATTTGAACAAATCAAAATAAATAGTAATACGAGGGAGAGTGAAGTGGAGAAAGGATATTTTCATGTTACAGAAAGGAGGTTAGTCTCCGTATAACAGTATTTTTTTGTATTAAGGATGGTAGGGAAGACAGAAACTAGCTCACGTAAAAAAACTAGAATAAATTTAACGTAAACCCGTCACATTTCATTCACTCATTGAAAGTGCTTCTAGAAAAGCGAACTTTTGTGCAGATCTTGAATTCTATTATGGGAGTAATTAACTGCGTTAGACTCGTTCCTGAACAAGATGTCTAATAAGGTTTACACAGTAATGGTACTTGTATACGTTGTCGTATTCAGAAACCATTTCACGGACTGCCTGTTTCACGCTGAAGTGTGACGCAGGTTTCTAAGGATCTAAGTTTCTAGGATTTCTAAGTAGGTTCTAAATTGGGTTCTCCATCGGGTTCGGTGCTGGAATAGATGCTTTGGTATACTCTATGCGAGTGCCCCAAGCATCAAACTGTCCCGCCGTTATCTACACCGCGTCAGATGTAGCAACGTTGTCGGGTGTCTCTGGAAAGAGGGAGGATTCTTCTCCTTAAAATGCCAAAGTAAACTTGGCGATGACGCGAGAGATAAGGCCAAAATTACCCGCAGTATAATTTACGAAGTTTCGATAAGACTGGGACGTGCTTGCTTAATTGCTCTTAACTCAACAGCGGGGAGGATGCGTTATGCTCGAGGATGACTTGCGTGCAAGTAATCGATGAGGGGGGTGTGAGGTGGGGAGGGAGGGGCGTGGGGGTTAGGAGGAGAGGGCTTTGACGAACCGAGCCAATTTTTTGTGAATATGGAACTCGGGAGACGACGTTAATGGATCATCAGGTCTGTGAGAAAAATCGCTCCGGAGACAATGTGGAAGAAAGAAACTCACACTCTCTTCGTGGACGGATTGGCGAACCTCCCCTCCTTTCCAGATTTTTTTTTCAATTCGTCAAATGAAATGTAAAAATAAAAAAATCCCGGGAGCCATTGATCCTTTAAGAGCCAATGGCATTAATGAATCTCTAAGTCCAAAACGTGACGTCGTCCGAAGATGCGGATTCGTATGATTTCTGCGAGAACTTAACAACAAAGAATTAAGTGCGCAGTCTTCCTCAAGTGTTCCATCCCGAGATATAAAGAAGGATTTCCGGTTTTCTCTCAGAGTTCCTTTTACTTAACGAATTAATTTCAGCTCCGTGAAGAGTTCCGTAAGCTTTCCGATATTCACTCCACATTTTTATCCTAAATTAAAGGTGTAAACATATCGGCAAAAATCAGAAAAAATGTCGTGGACGTTTCACTGGATTTTCGTGCTCCTCATTTAAATTGAGAATTGGTTCTCTCCAAGAATACGTATTTCAGATTGTTATGAATAAAAATGGAACATTGCTCAGATTCATCGTGTACAATGTTTTCCATTCCTCCTGATTCTAAGGAATAATGCAAACCATTGTGCGACCAATTTCGGAATAAGACGTACTGTGAGTTACAAAATCTTCCTGTACTCTTTTTCGTATTATTTATTGGATCATCGAAAATCCACATCTTATCGTAGCACTACCTCTCCATTGCTAATTTCAGAAGGAGGAAGGGAAAAGGGGGATGGATATGGGGAGCGGGCCAATTGATCCGAGGAAGAGATCGGATTCCGTTAGTCAATTGTTAATTCTAATTTTTATGAACTTTAACTCTTAGGAAAATATAAAAATACATTCATACTTGACGATTTAATCTTACCGGAGGACTGAACTGTCTTGCGGCAAAGTATAATTCGGGGATCAAGCAAACGTTTCGGGCACACTGGTCAGACCTATTTGGGGTGGAATAGAAAATATGATGCGTATTGTTGGACGGGCTTGTTCGATGCACGGAGCAGAGACTAAGCGACATTCTTATGAACTTGACCAATATGACCACACCCATCCTACTCCATTTAACTTAGGTTGTGAGCCTCCAATCTTAATTTTATACTTACCTAAAATATCACTGTCCAGTAA
>LYUA01001342.1:10281-20473 GCA_002093875.1 Calopteryx splendens | reverse complement strand
ACCCTTCCGGTCCCCCTCCGTTTCCTCCCCTAACTTCCCTCCCCTCCTTTCCCCTCCCAAACCGTCCCTCTCCTCAACCCCCCGAAAACCACTTCCTTGCTAAACCCTTCGCCGCCGTCGTCCCCCCTCCCCTTTCTCTTCCTCATTCCCGTACCTTCATACCAGTCGTACAGTGGTGATATTGCAAAGACCTAACCTTCCCCCCCCCCCACACCCTCACGCCCCCTTTCCTGCAATTTCATTCCGCGCCTCTTGTCGCTGCAAACGAAGACACCTTAGCGTGCGAAATTTCGTTCCGTGCGTAAAAGCCCTCGAAGCACGCACGTTTCCTCACCCTTTTTCCCTCCCTCCCCGTGCGGGAGCCGGGATCTTTCGCGGGTCGCCCGTTGCGATATGTTGTTTTTTTGTTTTCTTTTCTTTTTACGTCCGTCGGATAATTTCATTTCGTCGTTCCTGCTATCGCGTCACCTCTGGAACTTCCCACCAAACTCTCGGAACTGTGAAGGGTGCGGACTTCGTATGTTTTTCCTCGTCGGCTCTTTCCTCGTTATCGTTCGCGGAGACCGGCGTCATTTCCCTTGTCCCGTGACCTTGGCAACGGGATGTTTGAAAAGTCCTCAATGATATTGAAGCAAACTATAGTCAGAAACTTTTTCTTTGACTTGCAAATTTTTTTTGCTTGCTATTTAGCGATTCCACGGTCACCTAGTTTTTGCGAAGACAGTCGCGGTTTTTAATTTTGAGGAGGAGGTTGTGGGGGAAGGTGAGGATCTATTCCATCTCCCCCCCTCCGTTTTTTTCGCGAATCCAGGCCGGGTCAGTCGGTTGCAGTCGCCGTTGCAAACTGTGTGAGTGTGCGTTTGTGTGTGTGTGTGTGTACAGCGACTCCCCTGCGTCAGACCTTTTTCGATCCCCGTCACCCCGATGTAAGAATCCGTTCGCCCCCCGTTTCGCTACGAGATGAGGGTGACGTCATGAATTTTTACGACCTCATCAGACGCCCTTCCTCCAATGGCACGAAGGCTAGAAGGGAGAGAGGGGGGGGTATATATGTATCCACGTTGCCAGACATTCCCACGATTTCGAACCCGACGAGAGGGATCGCGTGAGAAAACGCGGGAGAGTAAGGGGGGATGGGTGGGATGGGAGATTTGGCAACAGTGAGGAAATTTCCTATGTGACGTCACTCTCATCTTTCCCCGAGGGGGGGAGAGCGCAGAGTATAGGCGGAGAACGAAGAAAACCCTTTGGTTGTCCCATATCCCCCCCTCCCTATTTTCCAATCCCGCCCCACCCCTCCCTCCTCCCTCAAGCACCCCGAAAGAGTCGAATTTCGATCCTGCCTTCCTTTAGCATTCGTTTCGCGAGTCGGAGGGCGTGAGACGCGACGCCTGCGTCATCTAACGTGGATCTGTGAAAGTTCCGGGTTCAGTTTATATCCGCGCCCACACAGCGCGCGGAACTCGAAGCTCGAGGAGTTCGAGTACCCCTCCTCGTGCCTTGTTTCCATTAAGTACTACAACAGGGGTTCAAATTTGCTCTCTCATGATACATCTTAATGTTTTGTGACGTAGTAGTTATCAACCAATATTTCGTTCGTCCCAGTCGATGATAAAAAAGGGGGTACAATCAACGACTCTACCGCAGATTTTACGCAAACTTTTACACCAACCAGTTAATATTATTGCATGAAATGTCTTTCTGAGTACCATGATTCATGTAACAAAATTTATTATTGCATATATTCAGCGATTTCTGAAGAGTATTTGTGATCGCTTAGCGTACGTTTTAAGTAGTTCACGACTTATAAAAATCTTTTGAAGATGGCGAGACTGCGAAAACTATTGGTGATTTTAATATGGTGGCCTTTTCGTCAGTTTATTCAAGAAATTTCAATGATCCACTCTTTAAAGTGTAGGAATAGGCGTTACATTTCAGACGACGTTTCATTCACTGCTCTATCCGAAGCTGGCGGGGAGACACCACTGTGTGAACAAACTTGGGGAAGGAGAAATTCTGACCCGCTAGGCGTGGCGAAGTGGCAATCCCCCTTTACGCGTACCGAAATGTTTAAGACGTTTTCACGTTAAAATCGACAAAAGATATTTAATGGGGTAAGTTACATCCTTTCGGCATAACGCGATAATTTAATGTTTTTTCAGTTTTCTCTTCACTGATAAACAGCTACTCGTAAATACGAGACGCCTTCAAAAAGTGTGAACTGTTTTTTTATGAAAAAAGACTTGGCACACACACGTGGCATTTTTTTGAGATTTATTTTCACACGCGAAAGAGCGTACCTTAAACTATTTTTATAATATAATTTAATATCATTTTGGCCGTTTTTGAGAGTCACTTGTATCTGCATACCAATTTGTTTATTCCCTCTTCAAAAAACGGCCCAAAAAAGTCTTAAGATTTTAATCATTCTCCCTCTTTTAAACTATGAAACTAGCCCCCTCTAGAATCATTTCGAGACATTCATCGTGTAATGGTGAGGAAATCGCGAAACGCCGGTATTCACGAATCGATTTTCCTTCACCAAATCTTCATTGACAGCAGCAGAAGGCCGTCTGAACTCCTTGGGCCATCATGTTCGCATTCGTTCGGCCATCGTCTTGAACCGTCTTACCTATTTCCTAAACCTTTCCGTCACTCAATGCCCTCTAACCAAATATCTGAACGATCCGCCGAGGAATAGTATTAATAGAATAATCAGTACCGAGTTACATGATGCATTTCATATTGGCTTGAGTTTTATCTCCTTCAGAAATAGGGTAAGATAGTGTACTTCACTGTTAGCAGGATCTTCTAATGACTTATAAACATTTCAAACAATCAAAACAGATACGAAACGTTCCTCGAAAATGGTGAAAATTATGTCTAAAAATATTTCAAGGTATTTCCTCCTTCATATATAAAAATTAACTCGAACAAAAAAACCATGTGTGAAGTTTTTAAAAACGCGTGTCGTAGTAATAATTGTATTTCAACCCGAATGGATAAAGATGGTAAATTTCGGTATCTCCGTCCGAAGCACGATGTGGTGCAAGATGGAGGAAAAACAAACCAAATTATTGCGCCAGAAAAATCATTTTTGTCCAACAAGTTGACTGATTCTTTCTTTCCCCCTTTCACTCACTCTCAACGTCCTCATCGTTCTCACGACTTTTTCCTCGTGAATGCACGTGATCCGTCTGCGCATTTATCGATTCGATTGCTTTCCCATATATCCTTCCTACCATGATTTAGCCTTGCGTTCCCATTACGAAAAAAGTTACCAACATAGGTGAGTTATTAAGGAAGAAACACAGTCTTATAACACCTATGCACAATGTAGTACAAGACTGTGGTAGTAGTACTCAAACTTCGTAGGACTAGCAACCATGGTTGGCTTTTTCAAGCACTTCCATTCGTGGCATTACGCGAGTAGAACCTTCCTATGGCGTACCAGTGATAGAAATAGGGTATCAGGATGCCTTACGTAGGGTTGAACAATATGGCGATCTATATCGAGACCGTGTCAATATTTTCGTCATATCGAGCTGGTCAATTTGGATTATAAAGCGAGCAAGAAAGTGATGTATTAAGGGTCGATAATTATCGACGATACAAAGCTAACGAAGTCGTGTCGATATATGGACGGTATTACCGATACGACAATATGGACGATATTGCTCGTGTGTATCGCTGCTGTATGGCCATGTCGTCGAAAAGACGATATCGTCTCTTTCATCTATATGGTTGACTTTATCGACAATATTTGCATCTCTGTTCGGGTTCTCGCCGCTTCGGTTGGCTTTACCCGGAAAGAAATGTAGACATCTAATCAATGCCGCGAAAGCCTTCGAACCTACTTTATCGACAATAACCGGTACACGCGACGCGACATTACTCTATATGCTTGATAATTATCTCTAGGTCGAAATACCGTCAACTTTTAGATATTTCTTTTCTAAAGAAGCACGATATAGGAAGATGATTTTCGCACATATCTAGCCTTTAAGTGCGCAAAATGGACGTTATCTTGTTATCATTGAAGTTAAAATATTTCCTTTTCTTCCGTTTTCCAATAATTCTTCTTTTTTTCCTTTCCAATATTTCCTCATTTCATATTATATTTCCATATTTCCTCATATTATACCTACAATGAGCGTTGCACTCCTCATCTGAATTTCGCTGACTTAGCGTGAGCCCGATTTATTGATCAGTATATTTTGTTCATTTTTAATAGGTAGAGGAGTGAGGGAAGGGTGTAGTTAATCTCCAACTGTTTTTTTAGCATCTATGTGGAAGAAATGGTAGATAAGTGCTGGAAGAATGATAAGGAAAAACAATAAAATGGATCAGAATCGCAGACGATATGGTACTGTTGAGAACAAAGATGGTCTGATTGTGATGATAGATTACCTAAAATAAATTAAACAAATGTAATGAAAGTTGGAAAGGAGGAACAGTTGAAAATATATGTGTGGATCAAGAGCGAATGCAGCAGGTAAAAAAGATACAAATATCTGTGAGCAGAATTGACGGAAGATTGGAAAAAGTATAGCAGAAACAAAAACAAGAATTTGTATGGCAATGGATGAGTAATGGATCTGGGATTGAGAAAGAGAATGGCCAAGAGTTTAGTTTGAAATGTTTTTATGTTCGGTGGGAAAATCTGGACGGTAACAGGAAGGGAAAAAAACGAATAGAGAGCTTAGAAATGTGAATATGGAGGAAAGTGGTTAACATAAATTGGTCTGACAAGGTTAGAAATAAGGAGGTGCTGTGACGGGGAGGGAAAGAAAGAAAGCTGCTAAACACAATAACAGGAAGAAGAAATGGATGGTGCATGCGCTGGGAAGGGAATGTCTGTTACGTGATGTGCTAGAAGGAATGGTGGAAGGAAAGCAGAAGAGAGGAAGAAGGACAAGGAAGGTTAATGATTTGAAAGAGAAAGAAGGTACGAGGACTTGAAGGGGAGGGCAGAGGATAGAGAGAGATGGAGACACCAGGGACCTGCGCAAACAGACAACTTTTGATGATGATATGTTGGTTATCTGGTGTCATACTATAACATTAGTCCAAATGTCATGTTTGCAGAACATTTCCTTGATCCTCATGTATTTTTTGTGTGGTTATTTAATTATCATTAAAATATTGACACCAAACAATGATTCCCCATTTGGTGAACATTAATTTTTGGTCTTCAAATAGGGAAGACAATATAGAAAATCTGTTTCTTTTCGTTTGTGAAATGCAACCAAAGTTCGAATGAAGAAATTATCAGAAATCACTCGTTCGTTATTTATGGTAAAACTTGACTGAAGTAAGTGACATTTAATGTGCATCAATGTTTGGATGTATTCACTCGTATTCATTCATATTCATAATTATTTGACACTATATAACTCTCACCTACCAAACCGACCTTCGGGTTGATTACTGTGATTGATACGAGGAGCATCTAAAATGTATGTACCGTTTTTGTGTAAAAAAAACTACGCACCCGGTATTTTTGTTTAAATTTATTTTTAAACATGGAAAACCACATGCCTTAAACTATTTTTAGAAGTGATTTCCGGCGTTGTTGAGAGGCACTTGTAGTGATATCTGGAGACCAGTTTCTTTATTCGTCCCTCTTCAATAAAACGGCGCTAAGCCCAATGATGACAAAATCTCCCTCTTGAATCGGGTTGATTACTTGCACTGCTACAATGGATCTCGACGATCACCCGATGGATTTCAGTGAGTTTGAGCTTTCTTGCATTCAAGAATTGGATGATAGACCGTCTTTTCCCTGTCGGTAAGGGATCTTCTATTGACTTATGAACATTTGAAGACAATCATAACAGACAGGGCAAGTCCTCGACAACGGCCGGAAAAATATGTCGAAAAATAATGTAAGGTATGCTCTTTCATGTATAAATGAATTCAAAAAATGCACCATGTGTGAAATTTCTTTGCACCAAAAAACTACTTAATTTATAAACGCTCCTTGTATAATACAGAAGTACAATATTTATTGTCAATTGAAGCGTATGAAAATAAATGCAGACATGTTTTCACTTTAATAACAGCTAAAAGACAATGAAAACAGAACAAGTGTCACATTTAACAGAATTGAATATCTAAAGTAATGGATTCAAAATTTATGTAGGGAATAAAAGGCCTGACTTGGCAGAATAAACAGATATAAATATAGAGATACCTATAATTCTTGCGTTGCATGGTAGTTTAAAAAAATAATATTAAGCCTAGAATTTACAGAATAAAAGTAACAGTTTCAGGTCTTACATTACGAAGGGTTCCCATGAACCCTAAAAAAGTATCCATAGCTTAAAAATCATTATATTGCTGAATAAAATGTCTATACTGATAAAGCCTCTTTAACCTAATCTGTAATCCTCAGATTCATATAATTAACTATGCACATCTTCCACCATTTATCCTGATTTCCACAAATTTTCCTCCTTGCTTTCTTAACATTCTCTTAAATTTCGACAGCACCATACCTTCCCAGATATCCTCCAACATTTTTTCCTCTCCTCCCATAAATGGCACTTCTTCTTTTTTAATGGAAATCACACATCTATCCTGAATCTATTCCGTTTGAATCAAAGTTTGAACTCTCATTTGTGAGTCAAGCAGGTCCTCCAATAGGTCCACCCATTATCTAGTCTTAATTTCACATTAATATGTCTCAAATGACTTCATGATGATCAAATGTATTAAGTTGAAACCTATCCAGTATTTATCGGCGTATCGTAAAAAGAAATGCGTAATTAGTTAATTGATATATTTAAGGGTTGCATGAGTAATTTCCAAGATTTTTCCTTAATTATTTGACAAATGTTTTAAATAAATACTTATTTATAATCTTTTAGATAATTTACCGTATATTTTTGTTACATTACTCATTCCAAAAGTAGGTACTCGTACGTTCCTATGCCTACTGTTTTATCCTAGGATACACGCAACCCGCATGCAACGGCTTGACATACTGGTTGCATAAAACGCATGTCACCCACATGATCGAATATTTTTTTCTAATTGTGGAAAATATTGGTTCAAGAGGATGGAATTGCCTGAGATAGAACAGGAGAGAGCATGAAAAAAAAATCCCCAAAGATTCCAAATTTCAATACGCCGAAAAATTTCCACCTGCGTGTACAAACTAACGGACATTATTACAATCTTACGTGGGAATTGGACGTAGAGGTACATATTATGGTTGCTTCCACAACAGCGATTTCCTTGGATTAGTCCGAAATATACTATTAGCGTCTTCGCACATCTAACATTCTTCTTCGCATAACTCTCTCTCAAGAGAAAAGGCAAGCTCTCCTTTCAGCACATATCTCCCAACACTACTTTCTGTGCCATATCCAGACATATTCACCCAACTTCCCCCTCGCTCAACGAACCCAAAACCTAATAATGTATTGTACTCTAGGTATTCCCCCTCACAATTCCAAATTCCAAACCCGCCAATAAGAGACTTTTTTCTATCTTTTTATTCACATGCATAAATAGTATCAAATATCACAGTAATTGAGAGGTAGAGCTCACCCAGTACTAAGGCGTGTAAAATTCACACATCAGAGTAGGGTGGCCGGTTCCTTTCCCTGTGCCGACTCTGATTTCCCAGGGTGACCTGGTACCCGAAAAATGGTAGGTAAGCAGCTTGGGTGAAGCTGAGGGTGCCCAGAGGCGTCACCCGGAATCGAGCCTGGGCTCTCCTGTTAGTAGCTTAGCGCTCTGCCCACTGGACTACCGCACCCATTTATGTATAGTATAAAAAATAGCGTATATGTGGTGCAGCCTTGGAGACATTTGTAAAGCTCGTAGTAGGTAAACATGGCGAGGAAAAAGTGAAAGAGAGATGCTATTTCTCGTAAGTTAGACTGCACATAGAATATGGGACTTAAGGACAAGAATCGTTGATTCATGAACTATACAAAAAAAAGAGGAAATCAGACTGTTTAAACTGTAGTCAAATCCAACCCGCCTCCCCCCCACACTGCCTCGGGGGGGTTGGATTACAATGATGACAACATTGGAGAGGAATAGCCTCTGGTGGAACCGATAAATTCAAGGATTCGTTTTTCCACATCGCCCACGATCCTTATACCCCAAACCGAAGGGGGGAGGAAAACGTTTCACCAGTGCGTTCATTCCTTCCCATCCTTCACAGCCTTTCTCCTTCCCTTATACCTATTCACGTCTAGTGTCTTAAGACCCTCTGCCCTAGCGGTGGCTTGTGGGCTATTACGTAGCTAGTTTTACTAATCCGTCATAGAGTGTATATTATCTTCTTATACATTTGAGGGAGAGGGTGAGTATAGATGAGGTCGCGTGCGTTACATGTGGAGAGGTCAGCGGAGAAATAAATGGAACGGAAAGGAAAATGAACGAAGTGCTGACGGTGGTAGGGGAAGCGAGAGGGCTACCGAGAGACAATCGAAGAAGTCGGATGAAATGGATGCAGGAGATACGATAGTAAAATTCAATTGGGGGTTTGAAGAGTCTGACAGAGGGGAGAATGTTGGGTAGGAGGAGTGAAGGGAGGAAAGGATTAGTCACGATGGACCGGGGTATAGGGTGGCAGAGAGTACTTGGAGATGAAGAATAATTTATTCCGTTGCGGGAGGTGAGGGTATGTAGTGTAATGTTAAGTAGCAGCGGAGAATTATCTGAAAGGATTAGAGAGGGCGAGAGGTAGATAATGGGGAGAATTTGTAGAAGACGAAAAGTGAAGGATAAACAGAGGCTTATAGTGATGTCAGAAGTTTTTCGGAATTTGATATGCATGTACGATAATTCTCAGGGCTCGCCTTAAACCAACCTAAACACGGTCTAAGGGTGGATTGACGAAAGTAGACGCTATGATTTATATCTGTTTTTTTCCGATACGCCGTCATAAAGTTAAAGACAGGATGCCTTCATCAGAACGTAATCGTATGGCAATTATGTACTTCGTAAACGTTCGGAATTTTTACTCGGTTTTCAAGTACGGTTCCATTTGAAAAACTGATGCCATTTTTTGGCCATGGCAAAGCACCGTAGAGAGGAACTGCGAAGTGCACATTTATCAAAGCTGAAAATAAATATGCAAACTCTCTAAAAACGATGATAAATAATAGAATTTAAATTCTAATATTGACGACTTAAGTCTCCAATCCACGATTTGGTTTACAGTTGTTCTCCATCCGAATCGCAATCATTCTTTTTTCTGCTTCATACCTCATAGGATTTGTAATTGCATGATTTATTATTTGCTGTCGGTGTGTATTGAAGTCAAGGTCTACCAGTACATCTTTCTTCCATAAATAATAACCGTCTTATGTATTATAGTTTTTGCAATTTCCTCATGGCGCCTAATATGGATTATATATGGTGGACCTCTTTGTTTTGCTAAGTTTCCCAATTTGCCTTACTTCTCCGAATCTATGAATAACCAATTCATTGGTAACCGTTGCAATTTCAGCTTGCTTTCAATACTTTCCTATAGCACCACAATTTTCAATGACTCTTAAGTCTTTTCCTTATTATCTGCCCCTACTATCTAGAATTCACAGCCGTAGGTCCATCCCATATATCTAAGATGATGAAAGTCGGTGAAGTGAACTTACACTGAATTCGCAATATTCATATATGATATGTAAAATAGCTTGATACCTGTTGGAATGTATTTATCGTCATTGTGGAGCAAACTGAAACACGCTTTGTAAATTGATCAGTAGATCTGTGATACATTCGCCGTTCACGTAGATGTAGATAATGTAAATGGGAGGGCCATTGGGGGTTACCCGATAATCCAGGGGAGCATATGATGGAAAAGTATCCTAATCAGTCGTTATAATTCACTTGGATTTTAGCTCCAGGTGCATGACCTCTTTACGATGATATGATGCTCATAAATAATTGAGAGTAAACATCATATACCTGTCCCTATTTATTCCCTCATATTCTCTCAACTTCTTTCTGGTACTCCTTTATTTTTACCCCGGTTAAAGATTCAACGTTCGATTTTCTCCTCCGCCTTCGCATTGGTATCTTTTTGAATTTTAAATTACATTTCATTACGAGGTGCATTCAAGTTGTAAGGCATCCATTTTTTTTTCTCCTGACTGGAAACAGAAACATGCAGTTTGTTTTAAAATGAGCGGACACTCTTTGTTAATGCGTGACAGAGATGGCAGCA
>LYUA01001341.1:220174-230780 GCA_002093875.1 Calopteryx splendens | reverse complement strand
GGGGGGGCTGGGAACCGCTGAGGTGAGATGAAAATCCCCGAAAGAGATGCCGGAATTAACCGGAGCAATTTAGATCCCCGAAATAGTGAGACGAAGCAAGGACTAAAATTAAGGCAAGTAACACAAAACTGGGGATTCACGGGAGGTGGAAGAACGCTGCGCGGTTGGATAAAATTTCCCGACAAATTAAGAGTTCGTAGCCAGAATAAATGAAAGTAGACAAAGGAAAATGGAAGAGGAATTACGACCATGGAGGAGACGCAGGAAGGAGGTAGTTGAGATTTTCATCTTGATAAACCCCAGAATTTGGAAGTGGCCAAACCAAAAGTAGTAGAATTTAAAAAATAAGATTCAGCCCAGATAGAGATAAGAATTGAACGGCAAAAAGATGTGTGGGTGAGGTAGAATACACACAGAAAACTATTATTACTGTAAAAATGTTTTCATAACTTTCACATAACCTCCGTTGAGAGCAATAAAATTTCAAAGAAAAGAAAAATAAATAATTTCAATGATTTTCTGAAAGTGAAGTAAGTTGGAGTAATAGAAATGGCGTTTTGACGCTTGTAAATCTCTTTAATACTATAGTCAGCGAAGAGCATGTACGACGCATATCGCCGAACAAACTGGTACTTGAAAAATAGCATTATATAGCATGAATATGCGCCAGTGTGTATAAAAAGTATATTTCCCAGTGGGGATTATGCTTTCATTTTAAAAGCCCCAAATGGCGGTATTTTGATTCAAAGAATAACTTTCATAAATGTTGTTATGACTTCAAAAATTATGCTTAGACTTAGGTACCTACATTTGCCTGTGTTTTCTCAAGATCCCTGATTGTTTAAAGTTAAATTTTAATCAAAAGATAGCACAGAGCAGCTTACTGGTCACGCAAGGAGCTGGAATGGGATCGCTGATTATTACTTAAATGTATTCAAATTTTGAGCAAGGAAAATAGCCCTAAGACCATTTTTAGAATATTTTATTTTTTTAATGAGAAGAATAGTAAGCAAGGGAATTCAGGATCATATTAAAAGAAAGATTCAGCAGGCGGACAGGCATTTTCAAAATCGCTTTGGACTATCACCTATATAGTCGAATTCGTGCATCTTTTTGCCATCAGTGAGTACATACTATCTTCCTATAAACATAGACTAAACGTAATAACCCTTTTACTGGTATTTCAAAACGATATATCTTCCGGTATATGGCGTAACTTGACAGTGAAAACTACCACAACGTTCAAAGAATTATGTGGGAGCGAATGACAGTGAGCTCTGGACCTGCGCCTTCAATATCATCAACTCCTTTAAATGCTTAATTCAATGTTTATACCCTTAGAACAACTTCTGAGAATGTAAGAAGTGTGACTGCACGAAACAAAAGCGCGAAAAGAGTGTGAGTAGGATGTTCATGTTTCGTGTAGAAAGGCATTGTTGCATTTCCTTCCTGATAAATTACGAAATCAAATTTTGAAATCAGTTTATATATTTTATGCTCTTATTAATCCCCACAGAAGCTTTCGTGTCAAACCGCTCAAAGTTACAGTTGTTGCGGATTTACCTTACACAATTTTAATGAACAGGTGTAGGTAGGTACTATAATGTAGTTAAAAATTGAATTATATTTTACTCACTATATAAAATGTGTGTTAACGGAAAAAAGGCCACTTATTTCGGGGGGAGTATAGCACAGACCATGTTGGAGTGAAAAAAAATCAAATCAATCCTTATCGAGTAGGTATGTGATACGATAACCGAAAATCTATAATCGTGATGAAGTTTCAAATTTATAAATATTGCCGCGAATGGAGATCGTGGGAATTATCATGCATTCCGCCTGACCATTGCCTTTTCGAATGGGAAAAATGGATACCGGGCAATCCAAGTGGTCAGGAAACCCACGGGCCGTCGTAGCTCATCGCCCACGGGGTCCTGACACACGAGGCCTGCTGTGACAAATATTATGACTACGCGCCTCTGCCGCCAACCCTGTCAGCGGAGCAGAGCTCTCTGCGAGTAATGGCATACCATTTATGGAGGGCTTTAATGAGCTTCGCCTTTAGTCCACATGCTGGCCTTAATTACGCGCTCAATATTTATTAATATATACGCGTTCAAGTTCGCGGTCCCGGGAGACTGCTTTCAGCGATTGTGTTCGCTTCTTCACCGACGAGTTCCCTTCTCCTGAACTACGCAATTACCTAATAGACCGCACATGAAGGCTATTAATGGATCTACTCTTTTCAGCTGGTCACAGGTGAATCGGCGTCCGTCATAATTGCACATCCTTTAGAACAATTTTTCCAATTCATGAATGCACAAAGCTCTTCTCTTATCGCTAAAATATGAGGACTTTTTTCACCTATAATTACATCGACGCCAACAGTCAATAGCGTTTGTGGCCAAAGGTGTTAGCGCGTAATGTTTTAATAACTTTATTTCCAGTAAATTGGAAAAAATATTTTCTCCCTGGATGCATGACCTTGGTTGTGTGGTGATTGCGAATTTTGCGAGGGGAGAACTATATTTTTTAATCTGCTATAGATGGAGTATGGGCGTGGCAGCCCAGTGATTAAAAGTGCTGGACTGCTGACCGGAGGGCCGGGGTTCGATTCCCGGCTCTTGGCACCCTTAGCTTCACCCAAGCTGTGTACCAATTTCGGGTACCAGGTCATCCTGGGGTGAATTTCACATGCCATTACGCTAGTACTGGGTGAGCTCTATCCTCACCTACCAAACCTTCGGGTTGATTAGTGATTTGATAGATGGAGTCTAATTTTCTCAATTTATTTTGGCGGCTCAATATACTGATATGATGCGGACTTCTAATTCCCCGTTCGTCTAATGTAACCTCGATTACCATGTTCCTTTCTAAAAGTCAAAATTTTCGTTTCGTCGATCTCTTCATGACATTAAGGACTCCAATAAAAAATCCTCAAAAACTTATTATCTTATCGTAACACCTTTCCGCGATTTCATAAGGTCCTCTATATCAACTCTATCTGATCTTCTCGTTAACTCCATCTAGTTCCTTAACAATCATTTACAACGTGCCAGTCCTAAATTTTTCAGGAAGTCCGGAGTATAACACGAATTCTTTCGATGATATCGTTGGTTTCACCGACGGTTGAATTTTCAGCTAGGTACGTGAAAAATGGTTAGAAATGAGTTAACGGACGAAAACTAATTTGTATAAATTTTAACTTTTTGCCAAATATGAAATAATTTAGATACTCGATTGTATTCTGATGCAACCTTATTGAAAACCTGGCTTAGTCAAATGATTTTAAACGTCAGTTTACACTAAAGTTTCCCATATAAGATTAACGCATGAGGACAGGATTATGTAGTTCACCACGTTAGCAGAAAGTACCATTTTGTCTTGAAGTTAATATTTTGACTCGAACATCGGAGCGGAGACTAAATGCGTCCATTGGCATGCATTTCGGAATGGAAGAACCTTACATCGAAATCAGCACCCGAAACACTAAAAACATTATTCTTACAATAAAATGGTCATTTTAACTTCTAAAATGATACAGCTTTGAAGACTCTAAAATAGCTTAGCAGTAGGAAATAAAAATAGAAAAGAAAATCACTCCAGAGTGGTATTAATACAAAACTAAGGAAAATGTTCTTACTACACTTACACTCATGCCTAATAAGTTGCAAGACACAGTATTTTAGAACAAATCCCAGCGATTTAAGGGGATTTGTATCTACGGAAACATTTTCCATTACGATGCTTTCGAGTATTTAGTTTCCTTTAATAAAATATTTTGGGTGAACGCTATGATTTTTCTAACCGTAATGCGGTTTTATGAGCAGTGAGGTGGTACAAGGTATACGGTGACTTCTAGCTGTAATTAATTCCGTAAAATATTTTGGTTGATTAGTTTATACACCAACAAAATAAAGCGGAAAAATTCCCGGATTAAAATGGGATCAAAAGTGTACCTGTGTCAATGCATTTAGCCTACATTATATGTCACTATCTTCGGTGATGATAAAGTTGATGTTAGAATAAGCATATAGTGTTCGAGAATCCATTCCATTTCAGAACGGCTATCTAAAGCAAGACACAAACTTCTGAACCTTAAGGTAGGGTCTTTACTTATCGACTAGAACGAATTTATAAAACCAACACGACCGTTGAGTTCTATGAAACAGGTCTCAGGCCCAAAACAACTTAGTTAAACCTGTACGGGACCAATAATTAGCAGATAATTAATGCGGGAGATTCGAATGTCGCTGCGTGGTAGGTTTTTCTTACTGAACCACCCAACTGATTTAGTGTCTAATGCCTTCTCCATCCATTCATCTTACCGTTTGTTTAAAGGGGTGCGGATTCAAATAAGATATAAAACGAGGTGGAATTGACTGATGTTGTGTTTCAACATGGTGTTCACAAGCATTCGGAAGCACGTGCATATATAATTCGGGGCCTTGTCTAGGTTTCCAATTGGAAGAAGGGCACAAATCAGAGCACGGGGCGAGGGCACAAGCTAGTGGTTGCCAAGGGAATAAGTCAATCGGGAAGAGTCTCGGCAGTTTACTGGATGAGGTCGATAACCTCAGTTAGACCTTTTTATCAGCTACTAAAAAATCGTCTGAAAGTTTGACTCATCGAAGCAAAGGGGAAGGTTAGCGATTACAGAACATAGCACGATAAATTATGTCATATATCTCCCACCCCACTATTCTCTGGTATGTAAGCGCACGCGTCAAGAGGATGATGATAAGAAACCATATCACCGATCATATGGTTAATTCGAGAATTGAAACCCTCGAATGAAAATCATTAAAATTGCAATATACCCACTAACGCCGACTCTGCGACTATGAATAACACAACATTTGTTTCTGTTAAAACACTCATGTGATTACAATTCGAAATTATCTAAATAATTGTTTAGTTTGCACACTAATAACGACATTTTAAGGGAGTCAGATAATTCGAAAGAAAAACAATTGGTTAAAAATTTGGAATTGCATAGAATCAGGAATTTTGTGATCCATTATAATATACCATATACGACAGCAGTGAAAAGTTATTCTCACAGGGAACTGCACTTCCTTTAGATGGAAGGTTTTGCTCTTCTAATTGCACTTGAATTGTGAAATATTCTTCAGTTTGTTAACAAATTCTAGGCTTATTTCCAAGCTGATCCTGTTCTCTGTCTGCTACGATAATTTATTTTCATCATCTGCCACATCGCAAAGAGGGCTAATCAAATTTGAATGGCATGAAAAATTTACAACTAGTTCATTTTCAAGGAAATGCTATTGCTCTATCAGGAGATACCCTAAATACCCTAATAAATTCATTATAAATTGGGCATTAAGTTCTTAATTTAGGAAAATACTCTGGCCACATGAAATACAAGAGATAAATAATTGAACCATAAATTCCACAAATTGTAAGAACTTTCCTCAAAGTGGAATGTTACTTAAAGCTACAAAATTTCTCAATTCGATTTTGAACAGAAATATAATAGAAGTAATGAACATGTCCTAAGCACTTTCCATTGCTATAGAAATTTAGTAGGTGCGTATATCCCTTTAAAAAGTGTACTTATTTTTTATGTCACATGCCAATGCAAGATATTTCCATGCATACTTAACAGAGGTATGAGTGCGTGTGCGTAGATCTAATTTGCAGTACACAGTACACTTCTCTACCCCCACTTCTATCAGAATTTACTGTTTTATTCAGTAACTAAGGAGGCGCTTTTGATGTCTATAGGTGTCTATTTATGTCTATAGGTGTTCCATTCACTTAAAAGAAAAATATCCGGATAAAACGAACTAAAAATATTCTCAGAATAAAAATGTTTCGTGTCTTCACCACAAAACATATTTTTGAGATCCAAGGATTCAAGGATCCAAGATCCAAGGATTTTTGATACACGTCAGTAAAAGTGCGTGGAGGTCATCACACGGTGAAATCAAGAATCAAAGATCATGATCAAGAGAAGAATGTTAGTTAGACGTGCAAAAAATAATAAGAACATTTTTATGAAAGAATACTTAATGTCTTGGACAGAAAGCCTCCTATACGTTGATGATGTTCTCTTTCTCAACATTAGTTCACATAGATAAGAGTAGATAAGGAAAGTATAGATAAGGAAAACCTAAAGTTACTCAAGTACACGCATAGTAAAACGTAGTTTAATTTTGAGTTGGATTTATCATCGATGTAAATCCATTGAACTAGTTGCCTGCACGTCAAATGACTTGACTAAGAAGCTGATGAATAATGACAAGTGGTACTGTGGTACAAGTGGAACTAGCTGAGAAATTCTAAATTTATAACACCACGCATAGGTACACATTAAAGAAAAGCAAGATATTTTTATGGGTCTGGCTCAATGCGACCGTCAGAACCTTAAATAGGTAATGCTTTCAAGCTTTTAGTGTTTTAGATAAAGAGTCAGTTCATGAGCTAATAAACCCGGAAGTAGTACCAACAGAAACTGGCTCCAAAAACGAAGTTCAGTGGCTATGAAGATCTGGAATATTTTCTATCTGTAAGACTCAATTACGGATTTTGGAACGGATTATTCAACAAATCTAAAAAAACGGCAAAGTAAAACTACTTCTACGCTGAAGAAAATGTCCCCCGTATATTGTCTGACAGAAATAGTCTTTTTGTGAGATGATAAATAAAATTTAGAAGAAATATTGAGATGCACTCGTAATGTAAGAAAAATATTCAGAAAACAAATGTCAAAAACAAGAAATTGAAAACAGAAATCCAAACCGAGACATTTATTACAGTGATGGAGGAGGTGAAATTCGGTGCAGAAATGACATCAATGTTTTATTTAACGGCATTGCTTCAGAGAGGTTTGTCGCTTGTAGCTCTGCAGCTCATTCCGTGGTCTGAAAATGAGACTCGTGCTCCTTTACACATTTGTACTTACCGAAGGGACCAATAAATCCTGATTTAATACGAGGTCCTCGCGCATGTTGCTGTTTCACGACATATTCACATGCATATTCATGCACCACATTCAATTGTGATCGCAGGCTTCTTCGAGTACTCGATAAATCACTTAATTATCACCCACCGAGGAGTCTTCCAGCAGACTGTAGCCGCCGCTGACTCGACTATCCGGTTCTGATTCACCTATACGTCGACCTTGGGGGTAGAGAGGGATGGATGTAATGCCCTCTCTGACCAGAACACCCCGCATCTCATTCCGTCTATAATTTAATTCATCACCACGATATTTATAACATAATTTCCACTGCCCATATACGATGAACAAAAGGTGTGGCATTCTACTTATTTGCGTCATGGGCAATCCATCACCCCGTCCGATTGAATAATTTCAAGTGTCATAACCGCCCCTTCCCGTCCTTCCCATAATTACACTTCCAACCGGGCGTTGACACGCACACGTGACAAAGATTTCCCCAAAAAAACACCCGTTTACGGGATGGAGGAGGAAAAAAGATATCCGGAGCGACTTTTGCTTCAGCATCTAGTGAGCAGACAATAATAAATGCTGCATAGACACATTTTTCATTCACGAGATTAAGTAAGATTCCGGCAGTTTTAACAGTTTGACGAGTAAGAACATCGTCGATAACAGATTTATAGCGGATTAGAAATAATATCTTAGTTAAAACATTAAATTACCCGTAGTGTTGAAAGTTTATTCCTATGCCGATTCGGTATATACTTATGGTTCAGTATTCCTCTGAGGTATTACACTCGGAGTGAACATTATTGCTAATGAAGGCTGAACTACTAGGCATAAGAGAGCATTTCAAGGTAAAGTTTCCAACTCGTCAAATTTAGGAGTTTAGTCGCACACGAAACTAAGAACTTATTTCCATTATGAAAGACGTTCATGACATATTTCTTGACATACCTATTGTGATTACTGTCCTAGAATAATTTTTATGACAAAACTCTAGTGGATGAGTTTTTAGTTATTTAAACTTAGAAACTGTGCTTAGAATTTCTTTTCATAAGATAAATATCTGCGGACTTTTCTCATGATTTCGTCATCTTAAAGACAGTGAACTTCTTAAAGACTACCTACTTTTCCCCCCAACTGTTTGTACCTCAATCAGAGATAAAATCTCAAATATTTCGCCGGAATTGGAGCAATGCCTACAGCAATTGGAGTCTAGTGATCGCCATGAAAAAGGTGGAAAATTACGACACATAAGTAATATAAAATTCTCCTCATCCTCGGAGAAGCCAAGTTTTGTATCAGGACAAACATGCTGGCGAGATACTCCATTCTGAAACGGGTGGGTCCACCACGTTCGACACTTCTTTCGCTGCAGTTTTTACTGCCTTGTAATTAAACGCCAGGATCGGTACAGGTTTCGAGCTCGCTTGCAGTCGTTTCGAGCAGACCAACCTACCACAGGGAAAAACCAACCCTGTCCCAGAGACGAGAAAAAAAGTATAGGAAAGAAAATAAAAAAAGTCTTACGCCAGGTTTCGAGTCCTTGCTTGGAACGCGTTGAATCTTAAGGGCGTGCGAGAGGTTAGAGACCCGGGAGGAGAAAAAGAGAGAGAGAGGGAGTGACAGAAGGAAGAGGCAGATGAGGCGGGAAAAAAAGACGGCAGACGGAGAGGCAGGGTCGCGTTGAGAATGGGGAGGAAATCAACTCCAAATAAGAATGATCCGTCCGACGCTAAGAGGGAAGCGCTCGTTCATCGGCGCCGACGCTTTCGCTCTCCCAGAGACAGCGCGCGGGGGAGGGAGAGGGGCCCTCGGCGGAATATGGCATGGGAGCAGGAGGGACGAAAGGGGAAAAAAAGACGACCGAAAAGTGCGGAGGCGGTATAAAAAGAGAATGAGTGAGAGAAAGAGAGAGATCAAGAGGTAAACATGGGATGGAGAAGGAGCGAAGCTAAATACAGAGCCGGGACGGAATGCGCTAAGGGCCGGGAGTGAGAAGAGACGGGTGGAGTGAAGGAGAGGCGGGGAGGGTGGCTGGTCGAGTGGGGCGTGGCAGAGGCGTGGGTTGGCGTCGACTTTGGAATCTGATTGAACACCGAATGCCATACAAAGTGTCGTCGAAATCTCGTCCGTGGGCTCGTAAATACGCCGGATGGGTTATCTTCATGAGCCGATAAAGCGATCATATCGCAAGTTATAGCGTCCCTCAAGAAAATTAATGCAATTTTTCACGTAGTAATCCTCCAAAATCAAATAAATAGATGAAATGTTGACGAGTGGGTGTTACCAATGGTTAGGAACGTATACCTACTACCGGTGGTACTCCCGATGGTTTTACGCCATGCACGGACAAGCATTTTTATTATAAAAGCTCTGTATCTATTTTCACTCTTTTTATTTGTGAACAGCTTCATCCAAGCTGGGTGATGTTCCGGGTACCAGATCTTCCTGGAAATCATCAGGCGGTACAGCAAATCACACTCTGCCGCTGCATCACACCAAATAGAAAAAATTGTAAGGATTAAATTTTCATCTTTCGTTTTTCCATTTTGGAAAGCGTGAAGGGAAACGGAAAATAAGTAATAGTAAGAGGTTGAGAGTCTTTCGAATAGTCATCTCCATATTATAACTCTGATAAATTAGGCTACCTTTATTTCTTTCATTTTTCCAATAGGTAGATAATGATACTAATCATAGTACGATGAATTATCACGTTTTCGACAAACTTTTTTCCCAATGGTTAAATCCTGTCCTCCTTGTCATGCGCAACGATGATATAATTAGGGAATTTACCTACAAAAAGTGATGGATGACACAAACTACGAAGAAAAGTAGTTAAAAGTTAAAAAATATTATTTCCATTAACATTCGGCCAGTCCTTTACGAAGGTAAGCCATAGACCTATTTGTGCATCTAACGCTTCGACGCAGTGTCTTCGTTTAACGGTTAGTTATTCAATTGAGTGTTCGACGTAGAATCAACTAAGTTATTATAGTACTGAAATTAGAAGTCAACTGAAATCGCTAATTGCGTTGATGATGACACGCAAACAGATAATTTCATTAGCATCATATCTCGAATTCGAGCTAATTTTAGGTAGATTATGAAACAAATTAGAACGTAATTGCATGGACACATAAAAGTACGAAATCTATGGAAATAGTCAAAGTGATGCATCAAAACGGTGGCCGATTTCATCATATACTTACCATATACACGCCAGCCAAAGAATCAAACACCAAGGGTAAAAATGGCTAGTAACTAACTGCCAATTCTCATCCACACGGTTATAAGAATAAATATATTAGAGGATTTAAAGTATTTTAAAAATAACAAAAACTAACTCTCATTCCAGCTCTGACTAAACAAATATCCGTTCAGAAGTACGCTGAAAAAGTAAGAAATAGCACACTCTGCTCCGTTCGAGTTATTTTGAACAATGATTTGATTACGCCGCCCGTTTGACGTACCATGCGTCTCTTTGTTCGCCCACAACTCACCACGGAGGAAGGCCTCGGTCGGTGATGTCAGGATATGGGCATCGATGTGTCATAAACATATCGCGGGCTCTTTTAGTTGGGAGGGGGATGTGTTGTTGGGGAGGGGCGTGGAGGAGCCGAACGCGTGATGCTTGAGTGCGAAAGATGCGAGAGGGTTTACGGCGAAGGGGAG
>LYUA01001341.1:171327-190533 GCA_002093875.1 Calopteryx splendens | reverse complement strand
GGGATAGAGAGAGGGGGGGGGAGAATTTACCGTCGAAGAGAGAGACCGTAATGAGAGATATGTCAAGCACTCGAAGAGTTAATTCGGGGGAGTATCTACTTTCGAAACCGACCCTCCCCACTCGGGGACGAGGATGGGAGAGTTACCTCAAAGGGAATCTCATTGATTTTCCCCAGCGATGCGATTCTCTCGGTGCATCCCACAGCGAAACATAGACTGGTAAAGGAATACGCCTGAAACTCAAAAATCTGGTAAACTCCCCTACGGCCGAAATTTAAATCTGCGCAGCTTGATTCTCGAAACGGTGTTCGAGGATGTGATAACACCTCATAAGTGAAGTAATTCATTACTTCAAGCTTTAATGATTTTAATTCTCTAAATTTATATTCCCAAAGAATTTTTCACATTTTCAACTTATTTTTAAACGTCTAGTGTTACCGTTCGCTTCGACTGTGATAATTCTTCGGCATCGCTCCCCAACTTACATTTGCTTTCAGACATAGCGATCGATCGCTCGTGACACGGCACATTGCGCAAGGAGAGATAATGGTCGTCCAAAAAGGGCTATCAACGAAATTATCAATCAACAGAATTATGTACATAAAGGCAAGCAGACCGTAAAGGAACTCAATTTTGAAAGAGGGAAAAAATCAATTCTCTCGACTACCTTGTTTGATGAACAATGAGGAAAGGCGAGGTGATGAGGGATGAGGTCGAGGAGTAGGGAACAAACAACTCAACTAGCTGCGTATAGGTTAAGCCGGCTGGTCGGTTATGGCGCGGGGTCAGCATCCTATTGCTGGACGTAGGAGGAAAACGAATGGGAATGGGTGTTGGGTGTGGGGGAGGGAAAGTGAGGGAGAGGTAATCCGAGAGAGAGAGAGAGAGAGAGAGAGAAAGAGACGGAAAAAATTGTACCAAATGATCAAGTGTAAGCAGGTGAACGAAAATGAGAAATAGCTCACCGAAGGCGGCAGAGAAAAATTGCGGATTTAATGAGCGATGGAGATATCTGGGTTTAGGTGGGCACAGGCCCTCCGACTGGCCAGTTCGTAAAATAAAAAATGAATGTCGGGTAGGCCTTTTTGAAGGCGGCGTGCTCGGTTTTGCCGCGCATAAATCATAACTCAGCTAATAAAGCCCTCTTCGGAGTGTTTATATGAGCTTAATGTAGCCGAAAACACACATTAACGTGAAAGCGACGAGGAAATTTTGAATCGAAAAATTCAGATGTCAACGGGGATATTTTTAATTTGATATTATAGTACGCATAGGAATCAGTCGACGGCATATGGACGGCCCGGCGACTTAGCTCATTAAAGTCACACCTGTTCAGGCGGTTCTCCTTCCTTACCTGCACACAGTTCTCGGATGGAATTTAAGAAAGCTATACCACTTAAAACGAGAGAGAACATATGAAATAATAATAATGATAATATATTTTATAAGATTCCGTTAGTGAGCAGTCACTACGTTCATTCAAGTGACCAATTTCAAATGAAAAAAAGTTATCAGTAATTGAATATGGCTTAAGGAGGTGTCATAACTCGCCCTTACAGGAAAACATTGATGGAAAGTACACATTTTTAAAAACTACAATACGAAATTTCATGGAATTATAGCGTTATTGTATGAATTTTCCGATTTATTTCAATCACAATCACCAGTAAGACTTGTTATTAAAATGAAATGAATTCCTAGAAAGAGGCTGAACTTGTCAATGAACGAAGAGGCCTTTGCAAATTTACTAGTTATTTATGCCATAACTTCAAGCATCAAGAAAGGAGATAAAACTTTTTCCAGTGAAATTGGCAGTGAAATTCAACACGAAGAACATAGAGACATGCCAAAGGCCAAACGGAAAGTAAAGCGTCACTCAGTAAAAATTAATTTGTTTTTATTGAATAAACAAATGTTAGCTAACTTTTCACTATTCCACTCGTCTCAGGTTGTCAACTCCTTTATTTACCCTTAAAATTTCTCTTTCACCATTAATTTATTTGTAATTCTTAAATTAGGATGACGGCTTCTAAACAAATGTTCTCTCTCTTTACGTTAAAAAAAGGTTACTCCTCATGAATCTAATTGCTTCCGAGTTATTTTGCTATCACAAAGATTTCTTTTAATTCCGCAGATTGACTGTACATCTCGGAGACTTCAAAAAAACTTCCCTCTTTTTTTCCTGTGATCCTTACGCATTACCGCCGTGGAATGAGTCCCCCCGACCATAATAGATTTCATTCAGCGAGGACAGCTGCGGCATATGCCTTTGAATTCATCAATACGCACATATAATCCGTTCCGTTCTTAATCCCTTTTATTGCATCCGTTTCCTTTTTACATCTCTTTCCAATAAACCATTCTCCCATTCCTAAGATTTCTATTTTCACTACTTTTCTCTCCAGTTTTGACGACACAGCAGGCGTAGTGTTCCGTGCACAGCTGCTCCGTTCTGCCTACACGGTCTCAGCCTTCATGGTTAGCCAGTGGACCGGAGAACCACTCCTATTGCCACACCCTTTTCTGGTTCCTCAAACCGCCCAAACCGAGGAAAAAAAACGAAAGGAATGAACAAAGCACGCCCGCGGCGTGGCGACATACCCTCCACACCCTCGCTCGTTTTGTCGGTGACGATGACCCCCAGGCTCCCAACGTGAGCGAGCTACGCCCCGAAAAGCCATAGGGAAGGACCGATGAAAAAAAAGGCGCCGGTTGAGTAATTCCTCGGTCCTCATTTCTCCGGTTATCGACGCGCCAATTTATTGGGCTTAATTGATCATTATATTATCTGGGAAGCAACTAGCGTTTTTTGTTATTAATCTTTGAGAATTGAGCGATTACGTGAACCGGAAAAAAAGAACTAAGTAATCCGACACACAGGGAGAAAGTTTTCCCTGCGTCAGCCTAAGAAAAATCTAAAATTTGCACTCAAATTTGAAGCCTTAATATCTGCTTCTACTTACTACTTTGCGCGCCATAAAAAATGGGTCGTCGTCTTGTTCTTTTTCATAACGTTATCCATTAAAAGGGAAAATAAGGTACTAAAGGAGAAATAAGCTTGATTGCTTCCTCCTGAATGTGTTTTGACCTTAACCCTTTTGATGCAAGCCCCATGCAGATAGACTGTGCGAAAACTGCCTCGCCCTTATCATGAAATTTGTAAAAATCTTGCTTTCGCATCAATTAATGTAATTTATCGTAATAAAACTATGTATTTATGCCAATATTGACGATATTTTTGGGATTTTGTGTATTGTCTCTATTGTTTATTACACGCAGTTTATTGCCTATTTTTTCATTTAGGTACATTACTCAAAGTAAACAAATTAGGCCGATTGATCGCACCGCTGGCAGTAAAATGGCAAAATTGGGTGGAAAAAAACATGATTTCTTTGTTAAATAGTGTGACAACCCATTTCAATTCTGACACAACTTGGAAAATGCAAAAGTAGGAAAAATGTCAAAGCAGTCATGAGCTAGGACTGGCCAGACGATACAATCGACACCAAAGATTCGGCTTCGGTCGGTAGTAAATTTGTATTCTTCTTATACCTATGTATTTCTTACGCAAATAAGACTTCGAATGCGGAATAATCTACATGCCTCACGACTCAGCTGCAAATAATCATTACTTTTGAATTCATGGTTACCCTTAACCACTAGACTGTGCATGTAATATCAGACTTGCAGAGCTCATAAACTTGGAAGGAGAGGTGTTTGCCGTCCAAGCCTTACCATGCTGAGAATTTTTACTTATTCGATTCGATCGCTTACTCTTTCCGATTATTTACCAAATACGGGAAAACTTTAATTAACGAAATGGAGAAAATATACATAAATTTTTCTAGTCACACAGCTTTAAAATATTACCATTCTTCCACCCAGTTTAGCCCATATTATGCACTCCATATTCTCTCCATGACATTAGTCTTCTCAGCTTTCATATCATTACGCAAAAATTAATCATGCCGGAGTTTCTCGAAGTCAAATCTTGTCTTTCACTTTTTTAAGCAGCTACTTTCAGCTCGGATTTTTTTTCTTGCGCGGGGCAACGGATTTTTCTCGGAGAAAATTAATATTTCGTTTCACTCATACAGAGGAAATTTGTTTGAAAGTTGAAAAAAACGAATGAAGAAGAGTGCCTACTGGGAAGGTTCAATTTTGGTTTCATGTAGGCATCCCATAAATGGCTTCCTACTCCTACGTCCGTCTTCATTCTTCAGGCGTACTTTCCCTCCCTACGCTAGCGAGCTGTCCGCTTTCGTCACGTACCCAACGTGCGACCCCTCCCTTCTTTCCCGCTCGCCCCCTTTACCTCCACCCCTTTCCCATTCTCCCCCGCCGCCCACCCTAGTCTCTTACTATTCCCCCTTCTTACCCCTTCCCATCTCGACCCCCCCCTTCCCCAACCCCTTCTTCCCTCGATTCCAACTCATGATACTTCCACCTCTATCCACTCCCCTCACCCATCGACTCTCTCTCCCCCCTTCCCTTCCATCTCTTTCTCGATTCCAGTTGCGTTTTCCCCACTCCCTGAACTACTAAATGGAGTAAGACCCTCGCAGCACCATAAGTCTGTCCCTCCCCTCCTCTGTGTTATCCCTCACGGTTGCACATCGTCCGACGCTAAGACACGTACGACGAACTTGGAAGGACGTCCGCGTAACTCCATGAGCGCCGCAGATACTGCTCTGCTCCGTCCCCCCCCACCCCTACCCTCAGATTCATGTTTCAAAGACCGAACGGAAAAAAGCATTTTTTTCATCTCTCTCCACCTACGCGACACAATAATACGTCGCACTAGCATGTTCACGTGTGGAAAAATAGGACCGTAATGTACTGCCATGCGTCCAAAACGATAATAAGTATCCAATTTAATGCAATATCGCTTTGTATTTTCCAGGCGCCGAGCAATGCGTTGTTTCACATTATGAGGTAATCATGATAAAATATTGAAAGTTGTGAAGCTACCAATACCGAGAACCGTTATTTGCTCTCGGTGTCGTTATCTTCTCTTCGGAGCGTTTGAGTTGGAGGGGTCAGAAAGATGTGGAAGTAAACGACAAAGCGTAGGTAATATGACCGCTAAATGCACACACCTGATGCAAAGGCAAATTTAATTGTAAAAACATTTGGATGATTTTAAAATGCTCGCTTAAATAACAGAACGATGTTCAAATTCAAGCATTGCTCTCTCTTTGCCTAAACTAATTTAAAACGTGAATTTCGTTGACTTATTTCGCGAAGCGAAACGGGCTAATGTTCAGATGACATTTGGTTGTGCATCCTTAACAGGATGGCTATGGCAGCCTGTGTATAATAATGCTTTATTTGTTAAATAAAAACGTCAGCTAGGGAAGACTATGCATGCCCCTTACGTCTATATTGTCGTGTTTCTTTTTCTATGAAGCTTAATCCAAAGTCGGAGATCGAGATCGATCTCCTGAGGCAGAACTCTACCCTGCGGATTGAAAATTAATTTCTCCTATTTATAAAACAATATCCTTCCTTTATTATTAAACGTTACCTTACAGAACAAATATCATGTTCTCTTGAAACACATTGAAGTTATAGAAACAGCATTAAATATTCCATTTTAATGTTTTTAAGCCATAAATCATTTTCATTACGCTTTCACAAAAAACTCCAGAATGTGGTTCATGTATGATCGCAATATCAAAAATATTACTTGGAAGTGCATGTCTCGGTTGCGTATTATGCACTTTAGGTCTCAGAACTTCCAATACACATCCGAACAATTTAAAAGGTTACCTATCCTACAGAGAGTAGATATCAATATTCCTAATAGATATTTCAATCTAGTTGTGTGGGATAAATTACAAGATTGTTGAAGTCGTTAAATGTAAAGTAAATCTGATATTTGTTTATATAAACTCTCCCAAAGGAAGCAGATATGTCCCTAAAACCCTGAAAAACCTTTAAATTTATCAATTAAAAAAAATTAAAAATAAAGGCATATGTCGATAGAATGAAAGAGCCATTTGACAAACATTTCCTCTTTATGGGATCCATGGATGCACGACAAACGAAAAATGGATATGCTATCGATCCGTATTAGTAAAATACTTATTGAGAACCTTTTAAAATTAATCCCAAAAGGTAATAAGTAAACATATTTTGTATTAATTATGGTTATTGTGTTAATTCAGTTTACTATGTACGTACTATTATCCACGTGAAAATTATTACCATGTTATTATTACAAAAAAACCTTTTTCTTAAAGATCAGATTAGTTTCAGCGATCGGTGTTAATAGAAAAGACAAACTGATAAAGAATAATCAGCACTTGAAATTCGCACTGGAAATATATTAAGGAAGGTACTTCAGGTAGCTCGAGGAAATAATGCAAGATAAAAGACATATGAGAGGCAAAAGGAGACCGCGAATGAAACAAAATATTGGTGATTGTGAATAAGGAAACCTTGCAATGCGAATGTGACAAAATTAACGATTTTTATTTTATGGTAATCTACCGGTTGAGGCAGGTTTATGATGGACAGACTTCTACAAAACCCTTTCTTCAATTCCACATACTTTCTGCCACAATTCATTTAAATTTTAAAATCTTGGAATTCGAATTAAAAGTCATTAGACTTCAGCTAAAGCAATAGGAACCTAATTGGTCCGTCAAAAAGTCGATCTGGAGATATTTATTGGGTATTGGAGAATATTTTTTATTATTTAATACACAAGTAACACGTAATTTAAAAAGAAGTTCGAACAATGTTATACAATTTGTGGAAAATAAATTACTTTTAATTATTAGATGATTATAAAAGAGGAGTTTGAAAAACAGAGAAAACGTAACTGCGAAGCATCATTTACATGCATATCCGTGCATAATGATTTTGACTTTTTTTTCAAGTTAGGATAAGAATAAACAGAAACCATTAGTTATCAAAATTTTCGGTAACTAAAACGAGACGGAGACACTTTAATTCTCTATGCACTTTTTCAAGTAAATTGAAAGAAACATTAATACTCGCCTCAAGTGCATTCTCACGAGCGACAATATCCAATTCACTAATGGAAATAAAACCCACTATTTGTTCAATTGCTTGCCATAGTCCTTTGAAGCAATATAAATCCTTCCTTTGAAAGGCACTACTTGTAAAAGTCCCACGAATTGACTCTCGTTCCCAATTTAATTTTATTTTGCAGTCTAGAACCTCTGTTCTTTGGGCCTATTTGTCAACCTAAGCACGCGATACCCCTTTCACCCCTTCTCATGGCCACAGCCATCAATCGGTGGCGAGCAAGCCCTCGCAATACGAGTCAAGCTTGGTCTAAACACTACCCAACTCCCTTTACCACCAACCATAAATCCTTGCTCAAACCATTTTAAAAACTTTGGACTAATGGAATCTTCTATTTTTTCCCGATTCTCATAACTTCTTTTTCTACTACACACGGTGGTTGGTGGATGGCGGTTTCAGGACGTCTTGCAAATTCACTCTCTTACCATTGAGGATAGAGTTCGATTCTTTGTAGAAGTTGTAAATCCTTCTGGTCGGCTACCATTTTTAGAGCTATGGAGATTTTGAAAGCCGATGACACATTACCAGTACGAAACACGCCAACACTTTTTGTTACGTGACCTCAGTAACGTTTCCTACTAAAGAATTAGTGTTAGACTAATTATGGCATTCACCATTTGTTTATCACTGATATCTAATTTCATATGCGTCTTGTCCTAAGTCTGTTCGATCGTGACTACCGCTTCAATTTTTTACACCTTCTTTTTATGCTTAAATGTTTATACCTTCTTAGGAGTTAAAGAATTGCGAAGAAATTCACTAATGCTACCTGCCTTTAAAATCCTTCTCAGTTCACCATTGAATGAAATTAACTTCTTTCCTGTTCACTGCATTTTCCTAGGCTTTAGGCGAGACCCTGGCAGTCAAAAATATGCACATGATTCTTTTCCACCAAATAACTCAAACCTATTTTTTTTAGTGTTCGCAAAAACAGACGATCAATGACAAAGTGGACGCCACTGTCGTTTCAGTTCTACCTCGAAATAAGTCAAATGAATGGACAGAATATTGTATTTTTAGGCGAAATAGTAATTTTTTATGCCTAAATGACCAAAAATGGAACTGGAAAATGAATAGATTAAATAAAACAAAAAAATAAACCCAATAATTCAAGCAAGCAAAGGAGCAATCACCGGCTTACACTTCGTTGAAGTGAAGCAATGTTAGCGGAGAAGGAAGCAGATCTGACGCGGACTTCCGCGTAGAAGTACCCGCTGATGATAAAAGCAAAGGATATGAAAATAATAGTTTGTTGATAAAACAACAGTGTCATAAAAAATAAGAGTAATAGACTCATTAGAATATTAAATAAAACCAGAGAAAATTTTCCTGGAAAGGAATCTTGAAAATTTGCTTTTTTTTTTCACTACATATCTAACGAAGCTGACGCAAGAAAAAGACGTCACAAACTAAATTATATTATCGGCATGACAGTTTTGAAGGCTTCGGAGGGGCGATACAAATTTTCCGACGCCAGAAACTTTCAATGAACTAACACCTCGATGGTATGACGGACACGTGCGTGCGCTTCGGCGCGAGGGGCGCGTGATAAAACGAGCGACTATTCACACAAGCCTTATAGGTACAATTGGAAGAGTAGTATGGTATGGTATGGTGGGGTAGGTAGTACCCACTCGTGAGGGAGGAGTTACGTGGACGGGTGTGCGAATGCAACTAACTATCTGAAGAGAGACTCTCTCTCTCCCTCTGTCCATCACACAAACACAGGTGTATACACGCACGCACACTAAAGCGTACGCGCTCACACAAACCCATATGGCTCCCGAGGACGCGAGGATATGCAGCGGGGGAAGACGCCCAATGGACCGCGCCTTCCCTCTCTCACTAACTCAAACGGGCGCAGCGAAGGCGATGGGAAT
Source organism: Calopteryx splendens (assembly GCA_002093875.1). NCBI lineage: Eukaryota > Metazoa > Arthropoda > Insecta > Odonata > Calopterygidae > Calopteryx > Calopteryx splendens. Next base: position 181,594 of record LYUA01001341.1, on the reverse strand, counting down.
GGCAACGGCCCCGCGTGATGCATTGTGGGAACAGAGCGATACGCGGAGGAGAATCGCTAATGAATGGCAGTCATTGTTTATATACGCACGGCCGTCCACGCCCGCGAGCACCCCGCAAAGCCAGCGATATTACTGGAATCAGTTTTCTTTTATTTTCATCGCAGCGGAAAGGTGGCGCATACTACATGTGATACAGCAACTGGGCGGGCGTAGCGGGATTTATAAGCCATTGCGTCACAGACCCCTGAATAAACATCGGTATAGAAGAAGCTTGTGTCGGCGCAAATGGCAGGGGTGTGGGGAGTCCAGAAGGAAATATGCCTGGCTGGAATGCCATAAACAAAGCGCGGGAAGCGATACCCTAGCGTCACCTGAAGAGCAAATGGACAGAGTGATCTGGCTGAATAAAGGGCGTTAAAAGTACTTTAACTCTTAATAATTAGTTAGATCAATTAATTGGGTTCACTTCAAGTTGCTAATTAGGGAAGCATAATCACCATATTTATTTCAAATAAATCACTGGTAGGGATTTAAAATTAATCAACTTCGGAGATGGCATTTCCCTGATCAAGACACTTATATAGCTGCACGTGGAGGCATGCTGTGGCACCGCGGTAGGATCCTAATGAGTCGTGTATGAACATGAAAAGTTAAAACTATTCCTGCAAAAAAAAGTAAGATATATAAGCTAAAAAATATATAAGCTTTAAAGTGACCATAAAATTTAGAGGTACGTACACTTTCCATTCAATTTTTCTGTTGATTTAATATGGCCTTCTCTTACAGTAGGATGAAACTTTTAGTTACTCGGTCCATTCAACCAAGAGAATCGGCTGTAAAGGGATGTTTCCTCAAAAGCAGTATATTAAAAATTACAATCCAATTTACCAGTTATGATCAACCGTTGATTCACAGTAGATGTGTGTCAAGGCGACAATCTTATAATCTGGATACCCTTTAACTTTTGCGCTTTTCTGCCCGTAGCAATCGAAATATTGCATTTGAAATCGGTCGCTACGAGAACTTACTAGTTTGAGATTACAAAAATTGCCAAATTACGGCCTAAATTTAGGAGAAGAATGCCAGAATGTAAGAAAAGTACTAGAAAGTGCATAACTAAGTATGAACAAGACAATGGCAATCGTGAATCAGAGCTAATGCAAAGGTAACTGAGGAAAGCGGTGAGAACTCAAACGGCGCGAGACGGCATAGTTAATGGACGGAATTGAACAACACTGCAAAACAGTCGCGTAAGCTTTCAACGAATGCTAATGAGTCACGAAATTTCGTGCCTGAAGTAGAAGCAAACTCACGATCTTCCTCCACCAAAGCAGCTTAAATGGCTTCTACCTAAAAACGTAAAAAAATATTATCAATGCGACCGTCTCGAACGAATAAATATGAATAATATTTACGGAATTGGCGTGATGGCCACGTGAGATCTTTCCATGCAGTCGTGAGAAATAATGAAGATAAAAGACCGAGTTGACCCATAACAGAGAAACGGTCAACTTCTAGGGATATCCTGCAATCGGCATTTTGTATCGCCGTAAGTAAACGCAGGGGAAGTTACGACAGAGACACCTCAGGTGAACATGGGCGTGTGTGAATAAACATTTGAACTAATCATACTTAAACTACCGTAAATATATTCCAAAAAATACTAAAAAGAAAGGCCTAAAGACCTATTACTAGCGTGTATTCTTGTACCAGTTGTTCTCTCTCAAAGAACCAAGTATCTGCTTCTAGTCATGAATTCAATGGAAGTGCCTGCTTCCCTGAGACCCTGCTCATAGCACTACAACTTTCCTTTGTTTGAAAATTCCACGTTGACTTGGAATACTTACATGGTCTCCATAAAAAAAACATATCAATGCATACCCAGGGTAATTATTTTCAATTACATAAATTTGTTTCTTTTATCTCTAGAAGTATGATATGTAATCATTTAAAGAGGTTTTGGAGCAAGGCCGTATTAACATATTGTTATTTAGTCATTCGAAATAAAAACTTCACAGCTTCAAGCTCGTATTTGGATGGATATCTTTCTGAAATGAATCCCAGATACATCTTCCATAGCTCAGTATTCGCTTTCCATGTATCATAATTAACTTGTGCACCATTCTTTTAGATGCTTCGACGGTAAAATTTATTTCACATATTTTGGAAAATATGCTACAAAGAAACACGACGTTCATGTCCAAAGGCGTTTTTCCAATCCCCAACCTTTGGTTAGCCATATTGCGTAGCCCAATAAGCTTAACCGCTCGGCTTCCTTTCACGAACAAAGGCAAAAATGAAATGCGACGAAAGGCCAAACCGTAGTCATTTATAAAATAATATTTCATGAAGGAAATGGCAAGAAATTGAAAGAAACGGCAATGAATAGCAAGTCCCCGAGAACGAAAAATCAACATGCAAAATGAAAAAGTATGTCCCTATTCCATAAGACCAATTATAACCTTAGCGAATTTAAAAACGATTAGTAGTTTATTAATTTTAGTTGGGAAATCAAAATACTCTAACGTTAAATAGGGTACCACCATAAGAAAAATTGGCATTTTGCAACACATTTATTTCTGTATTCTACTACAAACACGAGAGGAAACTTGTACGAAGATTATACCAATAAAAATCCCTACCGTTATTGTTTTATTCTAACGGTAGTATGTCTAATGAACGGTAGTATTTTTGTAAACATGTTTATGCTTAAATGATTATGCGAGCGAATGATACCAATGCTCAATGTACCAAATAATTAACTGACACTCTACTTAATATTCCTTGAAAGAGTAACTAAATCCATTACAATAATTTTATATAATTATTTTTATTTCAAATTTAGTACACTTCACCGGCCTTCGTCGCTATTCCTGAGTTGAGCAATGCGGTCGTGTACATAAAAAGATTATTTTGCACGCTACTGTGCCCAGCGGGAGAAATAATTGATTTGAAAGGAAGGGAGCGGTGAAAAACTGACTTTTATAGCCTGTTAAAACAGCTATTTCATTACTTCTGTTGTTCACGTTCAAAACTCACTCCAACTCTCACCTTTGGAACAAAGGGCAAAAATTTAAAGCGCCCAATAACATTTTTACTCACTAGTAAAATAGGTCACTGCCGTACTAAAGTCATATTCAGAAGTGTTGTGTCGATGAGGTACAGTTGGACGGTGGGATAATTTGCGCACCGCTTTGACTTCCGACAATGACTTATTTTTAGATTTGAGCCTTTCGGCAAATTATTTGGAGAGAGTAAGTTAAAGTTTTTATGGTAAACTATGGTCTTAATGCCACTACAACTTAGAGGCCAATTGAGCCAATCTAATTATAATTTTTGCCTAAAGATGAATTGTTTTAGCCAGGTTTCCAATCCAGCGTATTCCTCTTTGCATATTTTTATCCTTCAGATAGGCTTTGTTGAACAGTTTCGTGATTAAATTTTTTCCTCCATGACAATCACTGCAGGTACCCTCTTTGTTGGATATGATGCCCTATAACAACGGTTATGACTTCCGGTTTCACAAATCAGGGCTGAGATTTCACTACGGCACTTCATGGTTAAAGATGAGAAGAAATGTCCGTTTGTAGGTAATACCCTAGCTTTAGCACATATACATACGTCCATTATGGATACCGGTGACGTCTTTCACGAAGACAAAAAATGTTTACACCTATATTTTTCCTGAAGCACATTAGCCCAGAAAAATAGTGTTTGAGGAATAGATAGAACGTGAAGACTGAAAAAAAATGAAACACTGGGTGAACAAAAGCATCTTTTGTGCGCTTCACCTTAACCTCTTGAAATCTTTCAGTAGGTATATCGGATACACTGATGGTTTATCGTGAGATCAAGGCAGTTTTGATGATTTTGCACCTGTGCCTTTTGCGCCTACCAAAGCCATGGATGGCTATTGTCTGACTATTTATCTGTCCTATGGAGCGATTTCTTCTCCAAATCCTTTACTATAGGATTACGTTCACAAGGAATTCGAAAATTTGCGATCGGAGATTCCAAAATCAGAGCCGTTTAAAAATGCGCACTCGATGTTACACCCACGTTGCTGTAATTTTTTTGTCCGGCCCCTCGCTTCGGAATGAAAATAGTCCGGCGAAAAAAATACCCGTTTAAAAATGTAGCCACACGAAGAAGAATCCGCGAGAGATTGCGAGGGGTGTATGCAGGAGCTGAAATTTTTCCTTCGTAAAACGTGCAACGCCCTGAGGGGCGCGAAAAGGAATCATAAATATTGATGGGAAAAATGAGCGGAACGGAATCGAGCTGTAAATAGAGTAGAAAAAGGGACTGGACGCATGTCTCTCCTTCCAGTATGGGAATGACTGAGCGAAGCCTTAACCGCCTTTCAGAAGGTTGTGTTACGTCGTGTACGGCACAGAAATGTGTATTTTTTTTAAGGAGAGGGAGATTGGGGTGAGTCGGAGGGGGACGGCTGGAGTGTGTAGGTGGGGTGTGGCGGAGGGCGTGGGGGAGGGCGTGGGGAGCGAAAATGGGGTGGGGCGGCCGAAGGGAAAGGGTTTACAAGCGTTCTCACCACCGCGCTCCGTGTGGGTAGCGGGAGTCCAAAGCAGAAATTACGAGGGCAAGGACTGGGGTTTAAAAAGGAAGTGAATATAAGAAGGGGGTGGTGGTGGTGGTTGGATTAGGAATTAAAAAAAGAGCCCGCCGCGCCTTTGCAAGGGGAAAAGTACGAGGTCGCCTCAGTGCAACGCGGAGCCAGGCTTGGGGAAGAACGGCGAAAATTTACGAGTTTAATTCCTACCTTCTAAAGTGAAGTCATGTGTTCGGGTTAAGCTGTGAATTGCTCAGCTTCGGGGGAGAGCGGTGTGAGAATCTCGAACAGTATTCTTTCGCTAATATTCTGCGAGGAAAGTTTTTAACGGAGTCGTGATAGGAAATACAGAACGAACTTCGCTCGCTCCGCGAATTTTCTTTCACTCCTAGATACCTAATAGTGTCCCCATTTAATGCTATCGGAAATACCACAATATCATAGAACCGTTTCTATGACTTTTTCAAGGTCCCGCGGTTTACTTTTGTATGCAGCTCAACTAACTTCGAGCAAAAGCTAACAGATAATATATAAAGTAATCAATATTTTATTGTGCCTTCCTCTCAGAATTTGACTCTGTATGATAATTGTTTAAGGTACACATGTAATACTTATTTATAATTAGGAAGGAATAAGGTAATAAATTACAGAATACTTGATTTCCTTTCATACAAATATAATAGAACAATTATTAATTGTACAATACATTATTTAAACTCCTCAATGAAGTTGTAGTATTAACCCTCTTATTATCCTCAAGATTCAGAAAAGAGGCATAGGTTAAATTTTATGCTTCTAGTTGCTTCCTTTATCTCTTTGAGTTGAGAATTATTATGATATTCGAATTGAGACATTGTTTTCTCAGGACTAGTCATATTGATATTTAATTGAGATCTATCTGTGGCCCTACCTTCAGCAGAAGCGCACTTTTCTTTTATACCACTAACGGTGGAAAGAATAATTCAACTGAATTTTGACCGGATCCGGCATCACTGCACGTAGTCATTTATAGGCTCCTTAGACGTGATGTTAATGATGTTGAACGATGTGGGTCAGCCACTTCACCCTTGCCGCACCCTTAAAAGTCCTCCCTCTTAATGCGCGATAATGAACGTACCCTAGGGAAGAGAGGGGGAACGCCTTCCCCGCGGGCAACTGAGTAAATGCCCCCGCGGTCAATCGCAAAAAGATTGACAGATTGGCTAATCAATTTCCTGAGCGTGGAAAATATTTGATAAATGATCCGTACTTTAAAAAGCAAGCCAAATGTAACGGAAATCTCGCTCATAAAAATGTTTCAAATTCACAGGCCAGCGTTCATCAGGCCCGTTATTCATTTATCACCTCCATTTATCTACGATCTAATGCAAGGAGAAAAATTCCCCCTCGAGAAGGAAGATAAGTGAGGAGGTACACTTTTATTACGATTTCTTTTGTTGAGGCAATCTATTAATTGGATAAAACGTAGTCGCAAAGGAAAGGAAGGGCAAATTTACTTACATAATAAATCAGTCGCTGACACGAAATGTTACCAATCAAGCTCAAAGCCGATTTTTAACGACAACTATGGAAACCGGTACCATTGAATACTTCGCCAAAACACAGCATTGGAGGTCGAAGGTGAAATTTCAGATATTTTCCCGAGAATGGGAAGGTGAAGTTTCTCAATGATGACACAGGTCCTTTATCTCTTTTTGCCCTTATCCACCGAAAAATGCGCAACCTTAATTGGAACTCTCATCGCGGTTAAATTCATTGACGCGAATCATAAAATAAGAAAGAGGGGAAAACAACTGATTATTTTTGTAATGAAACTAGCGTTAAATTTAATGATAATTACACTCTGAATTTCTACATAATTATACATTATAGATATTTTATTATAATAACTAATATTTTATAGGTATAGTATTATTACTAACCATATCTAACATATTACTCTGATGCATTGACTCAAAATGCAATGTGGTAATGAAACATTTTTAATGGACACAGGAACCTTTGACCTCGGATTTACATATGCGATTCAGGTTCAGGCTTTAGCAGTCATAGAGGCGATTCACTCAGTATTTTACTCCCCGAGGATTAGGATGTGTGATACCTGGGACTTATATTGTCTCACTGGAATGGGTTCATAGCCTGATGATATTATTGATATGTTAATGATTATTGTGATGGTCGGCCTGGCTCTGGGTTCCTAATAAACTTCCACTTGTCATTAGGTTTTCGAGGGGTTAACCACAAAAGCACAAGTAATACCTAGGCCCGAGGTAGGACTAGAATAACCACTTTGTTAGGGGGACCGGTCAAATAAAACCGTCCGGCGATAATTATGAAGGAATTGGAGATATTACAGCTTGCGAAGTTAAACAAATATACACTTAGGCTTTTTTCATATAATTTTTCAAATTTGTTGAAATATTGACCTTCCGAGTTTAATATCAGAGTATTATTGCTAAGTAAAGGTATGCAATAAGTCTCAGATCAGGAGCATGTTCCTTCTTGGTAATCTTTACCATTGGTCAAGTTCAAAGTTCCGTTTTCCCGGGAGTCGCGGGAGACACTTTCGTCCTCTCGTAGTCCATAGATACACAATCCAGATCCCCAGGAAGCGAGTTCTATGCCTGCATTCACTCAATAGTGCTCCTGCTACATCCCCTGAGGTGCCAACCATGGAGAGCAGTCCTACCACACTAAACATTAAGGACATTGCTGCTAAGGACTGGAAGAAAAAAATAGTAGGGGGAGTAAAAGAAGTATTCCCTGATTCATGAACAAGCGGATGGAAATGTTTTCAGCGTCTTAAGAGGACCACTCTCGAGGAGAAAAAAAGGACATGCATGAGAGGGTGGGATGGGGAGATGCAAAGGAATTTCGCCCAACGGAGAGTGGCTCTGGAGTAAAGCAAGGAGAGCGGGGAAGAAGCACCGTGAGCCTCCGGTGCTGGTGAAGGGACTGGAGGCACGAAAGGGTTCCTCGATTCAAGGAAAGAGCGAAACAAATGGATCACACAAGAGGCAAAATGGAGGTAGGCGATTGGACGAGATCAAAGAGGGAAGGAATGAAGAAGGGAGCACATCGGGATAAAAGCGGGATGGCAGAGCGCGAGGGAGGGTGAGATAGTAGCCAGCGGTGGATGAAAGATCAATTAGTACGGCATTGGCGGTTTGTTTGCCAGGGACGGATATGCCGGACTGCGCTGGATGGTTATGGGAGGAGGAAAAACGTATAGAAATTAGTTTAGAGACCTTGGAGCGAATTGAAAACAGGCGGTGGAAAGTTTTAAGAATGAGATGGAGTTGAAGGAAGAGCGAGAGAGAGAGAGTTCTTAGCCCACACAATTCTCAAAGGCGGAGGAGCTCCCTCTTCCAAAACCCTCTCTAGTTCGATCCCAGGGTCGAGTTTTCCTTTGCCGCACCGCCTCCGCCGTAGAACGCACTGTAAATGGGATTCCATTCCACGGCTGAGAGAATAACCGGCTCATAGAGGAGGCAGGGCGCCGCATTTTAGGCGGCCTAGAAGTGGTTGGATGTGTGAGAGAACGAGGGTGGAAATGGATGTTGCCGGATGAGGCAAAAGGGATGAGGAAGAGGCGAAAGGGAAAAAGATCTACGCATCTCTACATACATATTGAGAATTTTGAAGTCGAGAACAGAAAGAGAGAAAAGGTGGGAAGGACTTGCCGATCTGCGGGTAGGTGTGTGATGACGCGACGCAGAGAAGTTATTAACCGGCCACTTTTGATCGGAGACTTGTTAAGTGCAGTCGATTGTTTTCTCTCTTACGTTTCGCGTGATTTTTCGTGCCAATCAGGCTGCTTTAAGAGGGTGGATGAATGAATGATTGGTGTACGACTGGAAAGGCTGTTATGAAAGCATGAAATAGAGGCTTATAAAACCGGAAAGTCTGGGTAAAAAAATGTCGGGCATTCAGTTAGAGATCTTGATGGATCACCGCGTACACGCGACGCTAAAAGGCAAGAATCGACTTCTCAAGAAATGTTCCATGGCAGGATATAGGTATTGCTCGGGATAAGAAAATGTAACGATTCCGCTAAGTTGTTCTATCGCACATATTTTTTTAAGTTCTTTAAAATTTAATGTTTTCTGACAAATTCGCGGTGGATTTTAAAGGGTGAGGCTAAAGAGCTCCTTTCTGTCAACGCAAAAGATTTCCTGCGATCTAATTTTGCTTTGAAAGATGAGGCTTTTCAATTGGTCACATTTTATTTAAGGGAAAGTAGACTTATCGCCTAACTAGACTTTGAGCAGGCATAAGGTAATAGAAAGCCGTCAAAAAAAACATTAGCACAAATTGTATGCCTCAGGTTACCACCCAAAAACAACCTGCGACGCGTTTAAAGCGATAGCAGATCAGATGTAGGGAATCTGGATTTTCTCAATAGCTGGCAGAAGTTGGTGATATCACTGATTGGGCATGGAGAATAGGAGGAGAAAAAGGTGGATAATATATGTATCTAGGGAGAAGTAAAAGCTCAATATTTTGAGGATCGACCACGACCTTAAGTTCCACCAGTTTCCTCATCGCTTACACCCTCACGTTCTACCCCCGCACGACGGATTGATGCACAGGTATTTTTGATGTTCTATGAATAACGACGAAACTAAATATTAAAATACACGATAAAAATAATACGTGAAATTATCCTGGGAAAGATATTCTTCCTTAACTTTGTAATGGTAATTTTTAAATTCGCTCTTAAAGTTGTTGAAATACATCATTATTAGAAGATTTAAAAGGTGATATTTGAAATAATTTTTAAAAACTGCAATGCCTAATTTCACCTACTGTCTCAATATAACAGCTCATGGCCTATTTCTGAATATAAGCATACCATAATTTTCTAAATTTGTTTATCAATAATATTCCTTTACACATGGCCTTACATGAAATAACGTACATAGTTGTACTACTATAATTTAGCATTGAAATAGTAAGAAAGAGCGAAATACCTAGAATTACACTCATGATTTCATGGGATACTACCCCACTTTTCATGGAATACCACCTCATTTTCAATGAGTGTCATGTATCAAAAACGATAACCACTATATAATAATCAATACATAAATGATAAAGGGAGCAAACTATCGATACCACCGTGGATGGAGACGGACACCAGAAACACATGAAAGGAAAAAGACGGAAAACAGCATTTCTTAACATCTCATGAAACTCTTCTTCTAGCCAGAATAAAAACGACACCGTCGCACGAACACCGGCCGCATGAAATAAACTTTTTTCTTTAAGACCTTATTTTTCTCGCAGTTCCAATCCTTTCCGAGAAAAGTTTGTTTACTAACATGAATGTGGCGATGTGTGCGAGTATGCGTGCGCGTGTTTGTGTGCGTGAAGGTGACTGGAAAAGGGAAAATGGAGCGCTGGAATTGGCGACGTTTGAAGGTAAAGGGGGGACGAGTTGCGGAGGGAGGGGCTGGGAGGGAGGGCAGGTGGAAGGTTGGGGAAGAAGGGAGGAGATGGCGATGTGGATGTAGGAGGTTTGGGTGTGTGCAGCGCGGTGGGACTGGGAAGAGGGGGGAGGAGGCTACGTTTAAACGGCGGGAGGCGGAGGGGAGCGGCGAGTCGGCTGGCGAGCAGAGACGGCGTCTCGCGCGGCGGCACGGGAAATAAGGGCACGCCACGGAATGGACGGCACAGGGTGAGACGTAAGGTGGG
>LYUA01001341.1:158441-170795 GCA_002093875.1 Calopteryx splendens | reverse complement strand
AATATGATAAATATATATATATATATATATATATATATTTATCTGTAAATGCATAGTAGGTGCGTGTATAATTCACATCCCCATACTTGTAATGCATTAACGTATCATTGCAAACGAGGTTCCGCGGTGGAAAATGTTTGGTATATGCTGATCGTCATGAAAGTTTTAATAAACAGTGATATTGATTTCATATCTGCAGTAGGTTGATTTTCTTCTGGCTCTGAACACCAAATGACGGATCTATCTTTCATAAGCTGTTCCAGCAGCTAAAGGGGATTATTAAATCAAATTAAATCAATCAAAACACTATGTTTTTGCATTCACTTGATTTATTAAGTACATCACGTTTTCAAAATCCAACTCTTAAATTGAAAGAATTACCTTAGAATTATATTTAATGAGTTTCTCTGACTGACCAGCAAAAATTTCTTTAAGATTTTTACCCGAGAAGCATTAATAAGGGACTAGCTAGTGTACTATAATAACGTAGCGTACCGAGTAAAATGGTATTTTTTTAAACATGTGTTCAAGATCTGTATTTAGAAAATAAATTACTAACTATAATGCCAATTTAAACTTCATCACTCTTTTATTTTTATTTAAAAACATGATCATTTACATACTACTGGATTATTACACGAGACTACGTTAGCCTTGAGGAGTAAGTAACAGAATAGAGGTCAGAACAAGACAGTAATTACGTGGGTGGGTCAATGGCAGTGCGGCGGCAACATAAAAAACACAAACGGAGAGGCGATATTCCGTTGGAAACAGAAAAAAAACCTGTCTTGTTTCGTTCTAGCCGTTTACATTTCTGGTGACGTGAACTCGACCAGTGCGCACTATTTCCTGAGAATCGATTTGATATATAAGTAAAAAAGTTGATGCTTTACACGAACAGATTTAGCACTTATCTATAAAATGGTATGATGATGTAGGTATATATGTCATACCATAATATAAGGAAGAGTTATAATATTTAAATAAATATGCAGATAATATTTACACTATTTTAAAGCTCTCGAAGTCCTAATGATTGCAAATTTCAATACCCATCCCGTTAGAAAACCAGTGAGGTTGGAGAAAGTTATGGTGAGCGTATACTCCACTGGAAAAATGAAATAGTTATATTTAAGCGTCAAATTTCTTTCCTAAACTTTACTAAGAATATTGGCATGGGTTTTATTTGGATACTTTGGAATTGATACCTTGGTAAACTATTTTTTGTGACCCCATGATTATACTACGGGGGAAATGTAAAATGCACAACTAAATTATAAATAAAATTTTTCATTTAAGCAATGAAATTATTTTTAAAAGTGATATGGACATGAAATATAGACTAAAAAGAGAAAAAATGTTTCAACGCCTTATCAAATAATTTTTCGATCTTTTTTTTGTTGGTTATTGAAAGCTTGATGAAAATTTGGGCCTTTTACTTGTTTTTGTTAGTCAAAAAATCGACTGTAAGCAGTAAACCACGTAGCTCCATACGTAGGTACATTACTTAGGTACCTACATTTTCGTAGGGTATTTTGATTTCCTTAGCTCTCCATGGATAAAAATACACAAGTACTTTATTTTGCATTATAATAACTATTAATTATTATAAATATCTTCAGCGCTCAAATTTCAGCATCACAAAATTTACCATGGTTAACTTCTCTGAATTTTAATATGTAAAACCTATTACATATTCTCAAGAAAAGCTTCACCGTTAACAAACGATTCTCTGGTTATATACTGTCCCACATTTTGGTGTATATTTTAACGCAAGGCAGTATTTTTAAACAAGTATTAATAAATTAATAACATCCTTGCAAATCTAAAGTAAATAAGAAGCTATAAAAATTTGAAATCCATGATCAAACAAAATGTGGCCATTAATAGGTATATCTTGCATTCCTTCAGAAAAGCTTCTTGATGGTTTTACTTCTTCAAAGTGCCGAAATAAAAAGGTTAACCCTGTAATCCTTTGACTATCCACAAGGATATTTCCTTCTAAAAGTTTGGGCAGTCACCTTATTTACTATTACCAGGTGGTTACTAAAAGATTGTATTTGCTAGCTGCACGTGTACCTCCATATAGTAAGCAAACTCCGAACGAGAGGAGGCAACCAGAGTGTGTTTAACCACCTATCAATACAACCCGTATTTCTATTACGATCGACGCATATCCACCTTTCAATCCACGTTTCATCCATTGGAGGGGAATCACGTAAAGGGTCAATTTTGTGGGACGGGGGGTCAAGTGACGTGCATTCATTTTCGAAACGAGAATCGCAAGAAAGAGTATCTTGAAAGAACCTTCGTTAACAATGGAGGGCTTAGAATGGAGGAAAACGTGACCCGTTCAGCTTGTGGGGCCAGTATTAAGGATTTATATTTCCTATTGATCAAGAGTTTGTGACGGGAGAGGTTATTACTCTTTTTAATCCATCTTAATACGCCGTTGAGGCAAAACCCAAAAAGTTTTTTCCCAAAAGTTAAGAGCAATAAGGATTCAAATACCAATATTTATTTGTAGTGTATTGTAATATTTGATAGTGAATAATATAATAATAATATTTTTGTCGCCAAATTTATCTCGGCAAAGTCGATGCTGAAACAGAAGGTTAAAACAGCAAATTAAAATTCTGTTTTAAATGATTATTTTTGTGATGCCACGTGAAATCAGAATGAGAGCATTTAAAAACTCAATGAGTAATACTATGATTATTTTTTATGCCGGTGAATCAACTTGATCAGTTGAATTGGGATGTCAACTTCCCAAAACGCAACCTTTTTTATAGTGAATTACTCGTCCTTTTTTCCACTCCACTGACTTCTATCAATGTTTTGAAAAGGCATTCGATGCTGAAGATATTCCTATGCTTATAAACTAAAACCTATCTCTATGTAATTATACCCCCAAATATTGATTAAATGCACTTAATCTCCATTTCAACATCTTAAAACTTGTATTATTACTATTTGTAATTCATCTATCAATTTGTCTCTGAATCTCACTAAATGTTTCCTACTACTGCTCAATAACATTTGCATATATTTTACTTTGTTTCCGTAGGAGTACTTCAGCAAACTTTTTCTAAGGCTTAAAAAAGGTAAAGGATTGAAATGATTGTGACCCACAATTGAAGAGAATAGATTGACTCAACCCTGGAGAATAACCAGCATTCGAAAAATTCAATATGTATACGAGGTAGAAATATATCTTTAACTAAAAAAATTATCGTTTTTTCTTAAACATTCCATTGAAAGACATTGATATTTATGATTAATTCAACTCCTTTTTCTTGGCGTTTCACGGAGAGATTCTTGCCATTATATTCTGTGTACCGTAATTCTATATAAACTAGGTATATATTTAATTAAATTAGAAAATAATGAAACTACGTTAAATTAATCACATACCTATATTAAAGCTTCAGTTTCATACTACCATTTCAGTATTGAAGGAAACAAAGTGGGTCTGCTGCATACCCTTGAATATTTATATAAATCTACAACCATTCATTTTTTTTACTTTTTTAGAGTCGGATATAATAGTAAGAGTACTTAGGGTGACTTAGACCACTTAGGGTCATGAAATGACATCACAAATAGGAAATCGGTAGGAACGACTTCATTGGCAAAAGGAAATATCCGCAATGACCGTATGCATACTTTTCAGTGATTATGGGACTAGAATCAGTTCGCGTCTCTCGACAGTGCCTATAACAATACATTACTTCGTGCACAACTGGTTGCTGAATAAACGCGCAATAAGAAAAGACAGGCTTTGCTCACGCAAGGAAGGAGAAGGGTAAAAACCGATCCTCAGGCCTTTTCCCAGAGGGGTGTACGGATGAATGCCTGAATATAAATATTGACGTATGAGAGTATAGTTAACACATTTCAACTTCAATAACCGTAAAACATGCGGAAGGCACTCAGTAGTGCTAATGAGTTTGTACTGGAACAAAAAGCAGACCTGGCGTAGAGTCAAAAACTCTTAAGAGCCAAGAAAAACGGTCTCAAATGTCTCAGGAAAAAACACCGATTACTATCATTTCAACACGCCCTTCCCTCGTTGAAGATTACGAATTATAAACGCAGACCCATAAACTACACTTCGACACGTGGCCTAATTGGCTCGGCGTCAGGCCTAGGAAAATCCACACAGGACCAACTTTCATTGCGGAAACACTAAAACTTGGTCGACTCAGAAAAATTACCTTCGCCGCGAATGGTCATTTGGCGTAGTATATCGTTTTTCACTCCACGAGCAAATTGGTTTGACCGGGAGCAGATAAATTTTGTCCAGAGGTTTAATATACAGCGATGATTACAAGGGACGAAAAGAGCTGATTTTCCTCGAACCTGTCGCGAAAATAATTTAAAAATTCGCCATTAATTATCACGAAGGATTTTATTAACTAACAAAATTAAAAGCGGGGTTCAAATCCTGTCTGCCTTTTTGATTTTGCAGGAATTTCATGCTCCATAATTTAGATAGTACATGCCTAAAATTGCATTGAAAAAATCCATATAAAATCACAGTAACGAACCCGATAGTTAATTTGATAGGTGAGGGTAGAGATCACCTCTTACTAGCAATTTTGCATGCAAAATTCAATCATCATGGCAGGATTGGCTAGTTTCTTTCCTTCTGACACCTGCGATTTCCCAAGAAAATCCGGTACTCGAAAAATAATACGGCTTGGGCAAAGCTAGAGGTGTTTGAGGCATTATCCGGACTTGGGCCGGCGCTGTAGCCAAAATCTCTCCTTACTAGGTTACTGCGCCACCCTTATATATTGATGTACAACAAATCCATTACTTATAGTAACATAAACGAAAATTCAAAAATCATGGTAGGCAATGAATAAAAAAATAATAATATTTAGAATATATTTTCCTTAAAAATATTAGCAGACAAACATTTATCACGGCAATTACTTGTGTTCCAAAATATGTCTCGTAATGAGCGGTCATCTCCTCTGGTTAATTTTCTTCACCCGTCCCACTTTCCTCCCTCATCACCCTTTCTCCTCTATTGGCTTACCTCAATTTCTGTTTACTCAACGAAAGACGCTATTTCAGGGCTATGTGGAACTTCTCCTGATAAAGAATAATATATAGACAATTTCTTTATCCAAACCAAGACATTTAATTTACTCTTCCGCAACGTGGATGTCTAAACATTTTGCCATCATCCTGTTTACAGGTCGCATACATAACATATCCTTTTTTGCTACACTGGCTGGAGCCTGATTGAGCCTGATTTGAACCTGATTAAGAATTCAAGGAAAATTTCACCAATTTTAATGTCTAGATTAAGTAAGATCTGCATGGAAAAAGAATAATAGCATAACGCCTCAGCATACTTACAGGAATTCAACAGCTTTATTAATCTGAATGATTTATTGGTGACAAATAGCGAAAAAATTTCTGAGATGATTGTCAAAGACTTGAAAGAGCACCTGCGAGGCAGGCAGATAAAAAATAATATTCCAGAATTTACAGAAACAGGATTTGAATGCATCAGGAATTCTTTTAAAATCATAGAATGCATGAAAAACATAGGTAAGGGATTTCTTCAAAAGAGATACACCACCATGTCCGACTATCCTCGGATATATTATTGAAATTCTTCTTTAGGAAAAAAAGTTCTGGTGGATTTTTGGTTCTACGCACAGAAAAGACTCTGGACTCACCGACGCAGCACTGACATACCTGTTGCCATTCCCCTAATATTATAACTAAGGAGATGTTTTTTCTAATACTTGTGAGTCTTAAAACGAAGTACAACAATCGGCTAAACGTGGAGCCGAATATTAAACTAAAACCCTCCGCCTTCAAGTCATATATAAAGTTAACTTGACGGTACATTTTGTCCTTTTCTTGCAAGTACCCAGATAATTCCGTAAATAAATAATTATAAGACTTAAAATCAAATCCCTTATTGGTATTATTGGTATATTCCAAATTCAAATTTTTATATAACATAATTTGTTAACGAAATCAGTTCACGGCTGACATTAAATGTGAAGCCACACCTGTATGGGGCATTTATAGGCTCACCTATTGTCACATGTAAGGCACATGAATTTCGTACGATAAATAAAACACGAGCCCCTTAGTATTTCCATGTGAAAAAAGACAGACTCTACAACTAAAAACAACAGTAATCAACATGAAGGATGATTTGATAAGTGAACTCATCTAATATTAAGCTCAACGGCGCATTTTCATACATCCGAGTAGGAGGACCGGCTTCTTTCCCTGTGCAACCTGTGGTTTTTGCGAGAAAGATCTGGTGCCCGAAATATCCTACAGCTTGGGTGAAGATGAGGATGTCCAGAGGGGCTACCCGGAATCGAACCCAGACCCTTAGGTTAGTACCCCAATGCTCTACTCACTGGAGAACCACGCCCCAGACATTGTAAATATTAATTCATATTTGCAACAAACATTTAGTGGGCAAATATATACGAGCGAAGAAGTATAAAGAAGAGGTATAATATAGGTGTTGGGCTATTAGTGATAGCAATATGGCGATTTTAAACTTTAGACAGACGTGTAACCTGCTTGAAGAAAGGGATTTCAAATGTCCAAAACGTGACGTTGTATGCAAAACTCAAAAATGTTTTACAGCGTACATACAGTTTTCGAGAGACTAATCATAAGTTAAGTTTTAGGGTCATCTTCAAGTTGAAAGACAAAATGACATAATTCCGTGGGATTCAGCTGGGGAGCAATATAATGCAGAGAGAAATGTAACTTTCCTTTAATGAGATAAAGGACGAAAGAAATATTTGCACTGGTGGGAGCAGGATGAAGAAAATAGTACTTCCAATTATTCCTTCCAAGGGGACTGTTGAATGGTGGTCAGCGTGGGTACGTTTATGTCAGCCGAACGCGAGAGAGCGTGGTGCTCGCTCGTATCTCTCTCTCTAAGGGGTCATTTGTGTGTAACTCATTTGTAAGTGAGAGCATTCATTGAGAGAGTGGAAATCGGCGTTGGTCACCGTTTGAGACCAAGAGGGTTAAGGGAGCCAAGGAAAGCGAAAGGAGCCGGGCCGTTAAATGACGTTTTACGAAGTCCCTTTCGAGTAAATGGGACGAAAGGACACGTCTACCGGCCTTCCGCTGGTCTCCTTCCTTTCCGTAAAAACGTGCCCCGAGAGCTCACAAAAAATATTAATGCCAAAGGCACGGAGAATAAATAGATATGCTGAATGTTGGTATACTTTGTGCGCAAGTGTTAGCAATGCTGCTGAGTGGATGAACTGCATGGTGTCTATTTAGATGGCTACACATGCTGAAGTCCGTGGAAATTTCCCGAAATCAAGCATTTCGAATTTCCAGAATCAAGGAAACAGCAGTTATTTTACATCAACGACCCGATACCTTTTGAGTAGACGCGCAGAGAACATCTGAAACGCAAGTCATTGCGAATACAAAATATGTACATCAGACATAGCGTTCGGAGTTGGATGGCAAGCATCTGTTATCTCTAGTAATTTGATGGCAATATAGGCCTGATCTGCCTAATCTCTAACTTTCACTTGTTTAGTATTGATTTTTATGGTAAAAAGTCTGTAAGTCCATGTCTCTTCACACAAAAACACACAGTAATCAACACTAAAACTGTTTTGATAGGTGAGGGTAATGGTCATCTAATGCCAACGACGTGTGAAATTCACACATCGGAGTAAATGGGTCATTTCCTTTCTCTAAGCGGTTTCCCAGGAAGATCTGGTACACGAAAAATCCCCTGATTTAGGTTACAGTATAAACATTATCAATGTATGCAAGTTAATTAATAAATTCGAAAATTCTATACTTAAACGTATATATATAAAATTAAGTGGCTTAGAGAAGCAATTGATAAATTATATTTAATATATAAATGAACTATTCCTCCCAGCTATAATTTGAGAGCAGATATTGCACTTAGTAGTTCTATTCTTCTTCTTCTATTTCACTCCAAGAATTTCTTTGTTCAATATGTCTAAATTCCCTTCGTATATGAAAGTCAGTTGGCGAATATCAATCAAGCTTAGTCTCTATATTAATAGCACGTGACTTTATAGAGCTAAAGGTAACGCAATTTATATATACAAATGTGCTAAATAATCAAAAGTAAATCACCACTTCATCAAAATCTAAGGTGTTCGGCGATGGTTTTGAAAGAAATCCCGAAAAAAATATCAATAAGTACTACTTAATCTTTGAAGGAATATTCTCAGTTCTTCCTTTCAAAACTTTTGCGATTTATAAGACCCTTGCTATGATATAAGATATGTTTGCCACTCCACCTTTTTATGGGTATAAAATGGCTCATTTGGCTGTAACTATATACAGCCTCAGTTATAAATAAAGATGGAATTTTTTAGTATATTTACCAGAGTGACCCAAAAAGTTAATGGTTATTTATTTACACGCATAAATTAATAACAGAGAAAATTACAGCATTATTGATTTTCAAACACAAAAATCATTTATCTTCAATTAATATAAGTTGAAAATCGTAGTAAGTAGCTACAGTAATGAAAGGGGCCTTTAAATAAACAACGCGAACACTTGTGCAACAGTCAGCGAAAAAAAAGTCGCAAAATATCGAAAAGAGATACATAGTGCAAATAACTTTCAAGTGCCATTGTAAATTACATCTCCACCCCCTTCTTATTCAGAAGCCTCCGGCACTGATAAGAGACTTTGAGGAACATAAATTTTCGCGCCTTCTTCCCTCTTCTTCCTCTGTTCCATCATCCGCCGCCCTAACCCCCACCATTTCCACCCGACTCACTCTCCCATGCATTGCACACACAACACCCCTATCCTTTCACAGACTCCTTCCTCCGTGACACCCTCACGCGTACACACAGACACACACGCACATACATCCGAGCGCACTCTCACACACGCAAATCCGATATGGGATCTTAATGGAAACTAAGAGCGAACCCACCCATTGTTAAAGTACATCACCTGTAACCCGGGAACCAAGCCACGCCCATTGATTTACAAGAGACTCGCACGTATGCGACAGAATTAAATGGACGAGCGGGGATGCTGAAAAATCGGGCGAAGCGCATGGTAGGCTGTGTGGAGGATGAGAAATGGAATGATATATACGTATTGAAAGGGGACACTAGGCATGGATGGAATTATTAATTGGAACAAGGCCCCAAGATTTATTTTAGAATTATCGTGATCAATTCCTCAGCGATTTATGCACTGAATATCCTCACCCGCGAAACCTTGAAATGGTCACCTATCAATTCAACCTATAACGGCAAATGATGTATCTAATAGCAGTGTTTTTGATTGACGATTCGAGAATAGGAAAGCTGGTAAAAGGTGAAGGATCCTAAGAATGAGATTGAGATATCTGCTTAGTGTGGGGTTGTTTTGCATTCATTCAGGTACAATATTGCTCCTAGGAGCGGCGTTAGAAAGAGGTGTTCAGAAACCTCGTTCTTTTGATAACATTTTTTCAGCTTCAGTACGGAGAACTCGCATATTTTTACTTACATATGTTCCCATATGTGCACCCACAAGCTTTCAGTGTGAACCTTTTCGGACCGGTTCCAACTATTAATTTTAAACATCCTTAAGGCAGCGCCATTTAATTTGCTCTTCGAGGGCTTTCGATTTTGGCCACCTTGTAAAGTAAAACTACAACATGACCTCGATGGTTCCCAGTATTAAGAAATCTTTACAAAAATCAAATCTATTCTACATGCCAGAAAACATTTGGAACTCATTGAACTTTGAAAGACGTGGTTAGTGTTTTGGGAATAAGTCACCAGAATTACCTATACTGAAAACAGTTAAAATCGTGAATGAAACGGCATTATTTATTGCACAATACCATTTGAAACAGCAAAAAAGTTGGTCAAAACGAATATTATCGTGATACTCACAGTTGATAAAAATATGACCCAAAGGAAACCGTCAATGCACTCACCTGGAAAGGAAGAAAAATCATTGTAATAACTACAAGAATCAAATCATATATTATATATATTGCAAAAAGAAATCCAGAATATAAAAGCATTAGCAAAATCATTATTTTCTTAGATATCCCTGTCCAGATATGGCAACATAAGCCACCATAACTCCATCCTTAGTTCTTGAAAACCTTTAAATCACTGGCCTCCGGAATTGTTCTCTTGGCGTAATTAGGGTGCTTTGCAACGTATTGTCAAATAATAAATGATTCCACCTTAGTGATGTGCTTAAGACCATCTTTTTTGCTAAGTTAAGCCTTGCCAAAATTGACCGCTGCATATCTTTTAAAGAAAAAATTACGAAAATTTGATTAGAGTCGGGAAAATGAATGAAATAGCGGTGCTTAAAAAAATCTTGAAGACAGAGAGATACCCCGCGATAGTTACGGTTCAGGAGTAACGACAACGATAGAAAAATAAGCGAGCGGAAGCTAACCTTATTCGTATTCCTTGGTCACCCGTCAGAGGACCCGCAGCTCACCACCCACCCCATAATACCCCCGATTGTCATCTTCGACTCTCGAGAGCCCTGGTCTTTATTATACGTATAAGGAAAGTTTCAAAAATTCACGCAACGCTGATTAAACTGAGCCTTCCCCCTTTCCCTTTGATTTAACTCTCGTCCGTTCCCCCCTCATCGCTCCCTCCACCCCGATGGTGGATTAAATATCCTGAGGGACCCTAATTGACTCTAAAGACCTTGAATTATATGTAATTCAAGTGGATCTCATTAAGATTTTGAACGGAGCCACAGGCAGGGTGATAATTGGGGCTTCCCCCGGCAGTAGTGTAAACACTAATTGCTCGTCCGTTATATGCCAAAATGGAGGAAGGCAGAGTTATGAATCGGGGTCTCGTGTGACTGCCCTTTATCTTTCCATCCGTTTTCTTTTTCTAGAACACTGTACTTGAAGAAGAGGGAAACAATGGGATTGGGTAGAAAGCGTACGGGGATTAATATGCGATAAGAATAGCTCGAATAATCACCGAGGTAATGCAACGAGCTTTCGCATTGCGACTGTATGAGTCAGTGCGATATGAAATAAGTTGACGAACATCCGTTTTTAAGAAAATGACATACACTGAAATGAAATTCCACGAACAATAATTACTAAAGGTTCAAATGGAAATGGTGATACTGATAGTTCTAACCATTTATAGTTTAGTGCTGAAATATCAAATCTAAATATATGAAATCACAGTAATCAACCCGAAGATCGGTTTGGTAGGTGAGGGTAGGGGGAGCTGATCCAGTACTAAGCCAAATGGCATGTAAAAATTCACACATAAGGGTAGGGTGGCCAGTTCCTTTCCCTGTACTGCTATGATTTCCCAGGATGACCTGGTACCCGAAAAATGATACACAACTTGGGTGAAGNNNNTTCCCAGGATGACCTGGTACCCGAAAAATGATACACAACTTGGGTGAAGCTGAAGTTGCCCAGAATCGGTTGTCGCCAGGAACCCAGGCCCTCTGGTTAGCAGTCCAACGCCCTAACCACTGGACTACCACGCCCCACATATATTTATTTAAGAGTAAAATACCTTAAATTCATTGCCTTAAATAGCACCCTGTTCACTGGCTATCAGAGAAAAATTAAGATAAAATTATTTATGCGATGTAACAGAAATACATTATTATTAAGCAGGAATTGATTACGAAGATATAAGATATATATCACGTTGAGAGTCTTTTTGCATGAGTGTGATAATATATACATTAATATTTTACCTAAGAATATAATTAATAGTTACGCAATAAAGTCTTTAAAGTAATAAAATGGTACTATCAATAATGCTTATGGTTTGACTCTGGAAGCGACTGGGCGCATTTAATAAAATATATTGAATAAAATTTTAATAGGTTCTTGCTACGCGATACAAGAATAAACATTCCAATATAAGAGAAAACGACAGGTATATCAAATTAGTAACTAAAATTGGAAAACATTATTTGACCTAGTACATAAATGGGAAATAGTTTTCATTTTCTGTAATTATTCATAAAATTGGCTACCGATGGAAATGGTAATCAGTGAGTGCGATTTTTTATTGGAAAGAACTAGTCGAAGAATATTTTTTAATTTACTGGTGTTTCGGTCTATTTTTGTCCAAAAGCCGATGAATTGCTATCCATTTTAAGCAGTGGTTATAAATGTGAAAAAGCAGTATCGAAGAAGAAATCGGCGTATCCGAAATATATTGCAAATAAAACGTTATACCATCTAACGGTTAAAAAAAATCAGAAATAAAAAAATTAAAGAAACAAAATATTTATGAGTGGGTTATAATAATATACAGTTAAGTTTGATTACAGCAACGGCTGAAAAATTCGTTACCTAAATCTTAA
>LYUA01001341.1:135724-147841 GCA_002093875.1 Calopteryx splendens | reverse complement strand
ATATATATATATATATATATATATATATATATATATATATAATATATAATCAATTATTACATGTGTATACTTAAAAATATTTAAAAAATCACAGTAATCAACCTAAAGGTCGGTTTGGTAGGTGAGGTTAGGGGTCACACAGTACTAAGTCCAAAGGTGTATGAAATTCACACATCAGGGTAGCGCGGCCAATTCCTTTTCCTGTAGCGCCTGTGATTTCCCAGAATTACTTGGTTCCCAGAAAAATGGTGGCCCAGTTTGGGTGAAGATGAGGGTGCTCAGAGGCATCACCGGGAATCGAACCCGGCGCTCTACCCTATGTAGTTAAAATTACGAAAGAATATGTTCGGCGATACCCAAATGTTTTCAGGACACACGAAGATGTTACAGTAACACATACAGAATAAAAAAACATACGTAGATAAGTTTCAAATAATTTTCAAGTCGTGGGTGAGAGAATTCGTTGCTTCAAATAGGCTCGTTTCCTTCATTAAAGTATCAAATATTTTGCCAGCTTATACAGTAATAGGTTTTGATAGTGAAATAGCCATTATTAGCCATTCATTAGCCAAATCACAGCATATAAAATCCTGATTGAATATAAGTATTCACTGCAAAGCAATCTATTTTTTCATCTGTCGGAAATTTCCCAATAAATTACCTTCACATTAATGACCTCGCCTATAGAGCAATTTCTTCATGGTTGACCAGGCAAAAGAAAACATCCTCTTCCTTCTCACATAGAAAATGAAGTTGCTCAAGCTTCTTTTGAGATACAAAAGTTCTTTATCTCTACGTTCATTAATTCAAATTTTTCCTTGAAGAGAAGCTGGCTTATTAGAGAATCCTGCTTTTACTACGGACCAGGAACATAAAATTCCTTCACTTGTAAGAATGCTACCTTCACGATTCTGTCAAATCTCACTGCTAATCTTGCAAGGTGAAGGAAATTCAACGTGCTACTCTATATTTGTTAACACACTTTTTTTCACAAGTGATCCAGTTTAAGGTCTCTTAAAACAATTTTAATAAAAATTACGACCTTTAAAAATCTATCTATGTGTTATGGCGTGTTTTAAGTGTTTACAAGTTAATTTAATTTCCACCCTTTTCAGTGTGGAATATTTCTTTCTGCAAAAGAGGATTTTTTACCAGAGATTATTTAAAAAGTTTTAAAATTCTTCGTACTCTGATAATTTCCGAAGATATCTTTTGCATCATCTTATTCACTACACTGGGTCATATATGTATCATCTTTCTCGTATTCAGAATTTGCATTGAATTCGCTATCCTTGCTATATATTCCTGTTGCTAAATCTTTAACCTTTCTAAAGTACACTACCTTTCTACAGCTATAAACAGCACAGTATGCATATAGAAGACCTGTTGTATAGTGGATAATAATTTTCGGAGTTTTTCGATTATAGTTGCACCATCACTAGAGGTTGCATTCATATCTGTATCAAATTCAAACTGAGGGTTTTAGCTCTCCTGGAGTGAGGGTAACACTTCATCTGTAGGACAGGACCAATATATTGGTATTGAACAAAGTCTTACAACAGTACACATATGCATGTTTGTGTATCTTATTCTTTGATATCACAAACAGAAACGTACCAACTAAGCATAAGAGGAACTGGGCTGTAAAGAGATGTTTTTCTGATTTATCGACCGATTTGTCTGAGGATTCGAGAAAGAGGAAAATATAATATTCCCGATAGATGGCGAATAGGAATTCCCACCCGAAAACATTATTTATTGACCAATAGAAGTTCTAAGTATACAACGTATGACACTAATTGACCTACAATAAATCAGTAGCTGTGTTTAATAACTTGAAACAATATTAGTGGACTTCATACGCACGTATACTACGCCCTAGGTATACAGGCCGAAAGTTGGTGGAATTTTATCTATAATAGCTTTCCTTTTTGAAAGTTGTAAGGTCTGAACATTAAACATTTTAATGTATCACTAATCATTATTTGTTACAGCTTATTGAACCAAGCATACAACATTACTGCATTCAGGACGTAATTATGTTTATTAATATTGTTTAAATTAATGACATTTCAGTTGAAAGTGTGGCCCCAGTCGCAACAATTAGGTAGATTTTCTGTAATGTAGTTTCCCTGGCAGTGCGATGTGTTTCGAAATTATACGCGTGTAAGAATAAAAGGCTTTAGGAGTAATTTGACTAGCAGCACAGGGAAATGACGATAGAGGTTGGAGAGAAGTGGGTTTGGGTGGGGAATTGGTGTCTCCTAAGAATTGACCGACCTGGCATGTGTATAATTTGAAACGAAGCAACATAAAAAAATAGCGAAATACACTGGCGCCATTTAATTTCCTTTGAACGACTCGAAAGGCTACAATCACGCTAAGCTGTAAATTATTGAGAAACACTAATTGGAAGAGTAAACTATCTCACCTAATTCGCTTTCAAGTTGGGGCTATTTGAAGAATTTCCCCAAGAAAATTTGTTGATAAATAACTTATTTACTTATATTTTGTATGAGTATGACATGGCTATACATACAATAGCATAGCTATACCTATAGAGTATACCCTTAGGCTAGTTTGAACGAGAATTGTCACGCTGGACACATAATCTCGTGTTTTTACAAGACAATGCGGCCCTTGCTTGCGTCCTGGTTAGCTTAGCGGTGTTTTTATAACGATTAATAAACCAAATTAAATAATGACGAGGATGAAGAAAGAATGCTTATTTAGTATAATAAGCGGAGTACCTACTTCACTCTTAGCCACTAAGAAATAATTCCATGAGTGGCGATCTCTAACTAGATTGAGTGGCGATGATTCATTATCGAAGGCTGAATTATACAAATGAGAGGGTATGCTCTGCTGGTGAAACATATAGTCCAAGCTATGCTGAATCATTATTCATTAGGATAGTTTTTTTCTTGACCCCAGGGCAAATGAAAGAAGCTGTCTGGTATAAAAGCCGCCGTTTTCACGAACTTTCACAATTAGTAACAAAGAGGCAACGAAAGTCGTGTGCGCCCAGTACTGAATAGTATATCCTGCTACATTCGAATTAAACGAATGCGAAGTCAGCATGGCTCTATCCTGGCATGGGAATGATAAAGAGCTCACCTGATGGAACTAGGTTCGCAATTTTGAGATCATACTGTGGCATAGTGTTTTTTTGCCTGAATACCTTTGGAGTAATCATGTCAATGCTCAATAATCATAGCCGATCACTGACTCTTAAGCCATTACTATAACCCCCAGCAAGAGTATTTGGTATGCAAGGAGAATTACTGATTAAATGGGAGGACGCGTGAAAAAAATTATGCCCTATGATATATTTTAAATCGATGTAAATTCAAGACTCTTCATGCTGTCATGCTTTTATCTAAGGATATTTTGATGACTTACGGAAGAGAAAATGTTCACCTGTGTAACCTCGAGACAACCATGGCCGGGAGAAACGAGAGGTTATTTCAAAGAAACAAAAGAATGAAAAATTATTCTAAACGTAACGGAATTTATGAAAATCATGAGGGGTTACTTGAAAATTCTCCAAAAATGATTTTCCGATATGACGTTAGAGGAGAGTATATTTCCCAATTTCGGTTAAATTGAAAGTGATAAGTAAATAGAGGTAGGGCCATATCAATCACGTTACATGAATACTGAAATCATTTTTATGAACCCTTCTCAGACACACCCTTTCAAAGGAGGAACTTAGCTCAATTCACAAGGATGAAGGGCAGCTCCTAAACTTTAGATGCCTTAGAAAGATTTACACCACTCTAAAAGAGATCTATAGAGTTTAATACTTCCACGCACCTGAACAATTTCCCATCTAATGAAAGTGCTTCTAAATCATGCTGGTTGACCTTTCCACTACATGCAAACCATGAAACAGTATAAACAAAAAGAAACTTTTGAGCGCAAGACTCCTCAATGGGTTACAGTGGGGCAGTATTCAGGTTAACTACAGCGGAATTCGTGTGGAATATAATAAATTCCTAACATTTTCCACAAGGTGAAGGTTGAAAGAAAAATCGTGAGAGATCTCTTGCACTGGGGAGTTAAGAAATGCCTGTAGCATTAGCCGTCATGAGTTATTCTTTGGAATTGGCCACGCTGCATCCTCCTCCTCACCGTATCGTGTGTTGAGTCACTGCCTCAGGCCCTAAAGGGAAGATCGCGAGGGGAACTAGACGAAGCGAGAGGGAAGGTGTCTACGAGATAAAGCAGCGAGCAAGTCGGGTGAAATTCCTTTGACACACAAAACTCACGGAAGGTGGCTACGGCTAATAGCCGACCCACGGAGGGGTGGTCGATATAATTCGAACGGGAGGGTGGGATAGCGTGCGGGTCCAAGAGGATCTTCTGAATACGGAAGCGAGCTACGCAGTTGGAAATATGAGTAGTATAGCGTGAAGATAATAAAGGTCCTTAACAAGGGTGGGGCTACGGTTAATGAGATGCACACTCGGGGAGGTATAAACGGAATCGAAATGTTTGAAGAAAAGAACTGTGAATTTGATTATGTAACTTGTAATTTATTCTTATAACTACCTCATACACCATTCCTCATATTTTAAAGCAATTTTTCAGCCTATGTTTTTATTTTACAAGATTTTTGGGGGTAAATTTACTTGTCAACCTTACTTCACAGCTCATAAAGAAACAGAAATGAAATTATCGGCGGAGGTAGTTATGTGTTGGTTGATTAGGTTTTCATCAGGTTCACAGTAGCATTAGATGCACATGGAAACACAGTCAAATTATCTAATGCTATGAATGACACTCAAGTCACCACGATAGTAACAGGCACAACTGTGTAAACTGGTCGACCTTTGTACTCAAACAGATAAAACAAAGAACCTTTATCTGGCGGCCGGTGAATAACCTGCGTGAAACTTGTGGAGAAATGAGAAAATACATTGGGTTTTAACGCGTCCGAAATGTGAGTTTAAAATCATCTAGAAGCGGTTTTCCGTCACAAGTTATTTGTGTCTAATTTCGATAGATGTTAATTGCGTATCCTATTTTTATTCATTCCACAAGTAAAAACTCCTAAAATCACTACAAAAATTTATTTCGAACCGAAAGGAGTAAGAGAGATATTTGCCTATCGCTGGCTCAGGAGTTTTCCTTTTTCAACCTTACCATTTTACTCTTAAGAGAAAGCTACAAGTTGTTTTCCAGGTATTAACATAAACTTAATGCATAGTTGATATATACATGAAGGAATTTAAGAAAGAGAACTGAGAACTTTATTACAAGAGATATTGAGTTCTTCAAGCACCAAATAAGCATAGGAACGATAAAAGCATACTTTAACTTTACGCATTACATTTTCCCAATCAATTTTACTGGGAAAAAGAATTGATTGGTTTTGACTAACCAAGAATATAAGTCCCATTGTTTGTAAAAGAGCAAAAGCAGACTCAAATCTTAATAAGTGAATTGTTATAAAAAAAATCAAGATTTTAATAAGAAAAAGGAATTTATGACAAGAACTTAATATTACGCGTTTACGAAATCTAGTGTTTTATGAGAGATGATGAGCGAAGATTGATGGATTTTAAATTGAGATGGATAAAGAAAATATGGTGGACAGATGGAAAGAAAATGAAGCAGTACTACACACGATAAAGGAAGAGGAAAAGGCTGCTGGCGGTGGAAATTGAAGACGGCAGAAGAGGCAGAAAATATTTTGAGAAGAGAATAAGAATTGGCATTTTGAACAGAATGAAGGCAGGTGAAAAAAAGCAAAGAAACAAGTACGAAGAGTAATGCAGCATTTCCTATGGTTTCTTATTCCTTTAGATGTCATCAACATCGTGCTTTCCTATTCAGGGAGTGTCAACACCTGGCTCTATTTGATTGTCTACCTACACTATAAATAACTGAAACAGACTAGAAATTCAAGGAACACATAAGAGATGTCTGTACTTCGATCATATAGTGCGAAGTTAATTTAGAAATTAATTCTGTGGTCGAGCTATTGAGTAAAAGTGTCATGATTGCGAAACATTACTTCCTAAATTTATTTCGTTACACTTGTGGTCATCATCAATGAGCAATGAGAAAGTAAAAATAGCAACAACGTTGAAATAGGAAGGCATGCTTTGAAGGTATGTTTCAGTTTTTATAATTTTCTGCCGCATTCTTGGATGGTGGAACTCAGCTGCAAAGAGATACGTCATAAAGTCCGCTAGTAGAAAGTGTTTGGTCGCAGCATGTTGGAAGCAGTTACCTATATGCTTAAGCCAATTTCGATTCGTTGTTAAGAAGGCACGAGGCCATTCTACGAAGGAGCGAAAAAAATGAACTATTACTTATCGAAGTTGCTTTAGACGAAAGATACCACAACAGTAGGGCTATTAAGTCACTTAATTGCCTGGAAACGAGATATTTTTTTCATTAATGCGTTTTAACGTTTCTGTACTAAGTACCTACCTTTCACAACAGCCATGTACTCATATGTATAGGAAGAGAAAAGGATAGGCCAGCGGATGAAATGAAAAGCCAATGACCAATGAAACATTTTAAAAACAACACGCATAGAAATATGGAAATTTTAATTAAAAAGGATCGACAATAATTCAT
Source organism: Calopteryx splendens (assembly GCA_002093875.1). Taxonomy (NCBI): domain Eukaryota; kingdom Metazoa; phylum Arthropoda; class Insecta; order Odonata; family Calopterygidae; genus Calopteryx; species Calopteryx splendens. Next base: position 141,247 of record LYUA01001341.1, on the reverse strand, counting down.
CCACTAATTATCAGTGCTGCCCTCTCTAGTTTAATGAATGAATATAAGTTAGACTTCCAGAGTAATATGCGTCGAAATGTTAGTTGCGGGTTTTTTTAGAGTGTTATTCATATAAAGAAAATAGATTGATGAATGGATATTCATATAAATGTCAAAATTGCGCATCTTTGTTGCGGGTAGGGATGAGAAATTTTGTCATGATGTTTAATGAATTCTCTTAAAATTTTAATACTGAAATCAGTATTCTTGTAAAATTTGTATGGTTCAATCTTTAAAACGAATCCCAAGGTATACTGACTGTCAAGAAGCGCCATTCCAACCAGGTTGCAGCCCATTAATGTGTCCTCACTGAATATGAAATTATCAAGTAATTATTTTATGGTAGAAGAGAGATAATTCCCAAGCTTGATTTCATCCTTGATCATGCAACAAACAAATATTTCAAATACTGTCAACACGCATAGAAATATGGAAATTTTAAAAAGGATCGACAATAATTCATCCACGCATGACCTCCTCAATCGTGTGAAAAATGATAAAAATATAATTAATGTAGTCATTTTTGCATGATACTCACAGTGCTTACATCTATCAGAATCCCCAATCAAAATACCAACAGAAACAATGATTAACAGTTTCCGAAGCTTCGTCAACAATCGCGTTTTAGCGACCGATCGAAATACACAGATTGTGCCACACAGGATTTATCGAGCAGCTCAGTCAAGTTTTTACATTTGTGTGCGCAATGAAGGCTAAAATATACTAGCATGACCGTACTACCATTGCCAAATGAACGCTTTCACTCCAACTATCCAACTTCGCTACTTTGATTCGTCTCCGTTCTTGACCTTAAGTGAAATGGGAGAAAACGGAGAAAAGCAAGCAGCGAAAAGGGGGAGCATGTTGATGACCCAGACACTACACTTGGCTGCACGAAGAAGCGCTCTTAAATACGGGGATAGGGGAAGAGGAGGGATGTGCTCTCTCGAATGATGCTTATCTTCTTCCCTTTTATTCACCGCCATATATATTTCAGCGCTAGCTCTTTGTCTATCTTAGAATAAGAAAAGCAGAATGAAAACTAAGGAAAGCAAATGGCATAACGAGTTTTTCCATCATAACTGAGGGAGAAGTGAGACATCATCACATGAGACACACGACGCATTCAATGGTGATTAAATAAAAAAAGGTTGGATCACATTATAAAGAGAACTGGTAAACGGAGTGAGGGTTAGCTAAAATAGTCATTATTAAATAAGCATAACATAAGGAACTTAACCTGTCATTGGATGAATAGAGGACGATTTATGGAGTTAAATATCATGAAAAATAATTATTTACAACTGAATACAAGACGAGGAACGAAATCTAGTTCAAATAGGTATTATCAAGCAAAGTGTTGATCAGAGAAGAGCCAGTATTGCTCGTCAATTTTAATCACGTGGACAATCACTAATATTTTGAAAAATCATTTAAGCTCGGTTTTTAAAACCAATTAAGTTTTAGTTCAATATATCTTCAAATTTTCACCAATTGTTATATAAGCATATGAAATTTTATCATTTTATAGCGGTTGCATATTGCAAGTAGAAATATACGGAAAGAAAACATTTGAAACAAATTAAGTAATTATTACTCTTATAACATTTATGTGATTACCTACAACATTTCTTAAAAATTAAATTAAATAAACTGTAGCAAAAGACTACCGTGAATATCTAAAAGATATGGATGGCTATACCTATTCTTCTATGAATGAATTTAATTAACGGAAGGCAAGTAGAGAGAGAGGGAGAATCACAGGAAATTGTACAAAAAGTGAGTTGGAGAAGGCGAATGACGAGTAAGACTTAAGGTGGGTAAAGAAGAAAAAGGGCCAGCAAAGAGCCAATCGTCGTCTTTCCAAAAGGATTTGACGCGCCTGACGCATGCCTTTGATCAGCTGCCAAAGCACTCTTGACGCTAAGTGCCATGCGCTTTGCCAAAAACTTCATAACGAAATGGATCAAAGGTTTACAATAGCTCTTATATTTTTCCTTCGGGTATTCACTTTATCCCATTTAAAGTCTGATTCTTCTTTCGATTATTGCCATTATCTTTGTATATTTCTGATAAATAAGGGACCTTCAAATCGAACTGACATTTTAGAGAGAGATTAATTCAATTGCATGAATTTAACATTTGAGTAAACACAGTACGGTGGTATATAAAATTTCAGCCTAAATGAAATTTAAATCCCATTAAAAGACAGCGCCATAAATACCCATACATTGAGTAAAATTATGATGAAAAAAAGGAGCCATAAAATTCAAACAGCGTTAAGAGCTAGATGATATTGAAACTATTTTTATTCGTTTTAAAGTGCAGGCCTACCATGGGAATTTTTCGTATACTCGTGCAATTTCATTATAAACCATTAGGTTGGAATGTTTTTGGTGGAAAACATTTTTCAATCCAATCTTTTACGCCTGAAAATGTGTCTGCCATTCAAGGAGTGCAACGACCCCGGCGGATGAAACGATAACTAATATTCCAGCAGACAAATGAGTGCACTTCCTGCGCCCGGTAGGAACCCAGGTGTTGGTTACCCTGATTGATCGGGAGGAAGTGGGTGAGAGATATAGGATGTTGGCAACCGTGGGAGCGTATCGGTTCGAGGAGTGGTTGCCGCAGAAGCCAAGAAAATAACAATAATAATAAACGCTTTGCGTGTCTTCACTTCCCAGTATCACGATGGTGGAGAGACACTCCGTGAAGAGACATGGGAATTTCGGGAACCCTGGGAGAGATTATTGTTGATCTAAGGCGGATGATCTTAAAATCTTCGTATCATTACATACCGTCTTGAGATGTCTCACGGACAAAAAAATAGGAATGAGTTTGAATCCCTCCCACTATCTTAAAGTATGTACTGCGCTATAAAGGATGAATGCTGGCTGCGAAATGTAACTGGTAACAACAGATTTTCACGACTGTGTAATTAGTATTAGCGGATACATTTCCAATCTCATTACTGCTCCACCTGGAGGAAAACATGATTTGTTTAATAATTGGATAAATTAAGTGCGTGCAGTATCTGCATAATAAATCAGCTCGTTTATAAAATTGTAGCGCACTCCAAAAGAATCTAATGCCAAACGAAGTGTCAAAAGGAGTAGAAAGGAATGTAATTTAAATTCTTTTGAAAAACTTAACCCACACTCATTAAGTTTTGCAATCTAACGTGATTGACCAATGGCAAGAATGTAAGTGGTTTGGAAGTACATAATTATGATTCGAACATAATATTTTTTTCCTTATCCAAATAATTTGAGAGCAACATTTAAGCTTCAATTTTAATTCTAAATCAAACACTCTCAATTCCATTCGAGTTTAGAGACTCAAATCCGCGACCTTGGTTTTAAGACTTCTTATACGTAACTATTACAAATTACCTGCTTTGTATTTTATGCGTGGTGTTATACAAATTTAAAACATGGTGATTTTGATAATGAACTAGCGCATGAAATTCTGTAGATTAGTGAGATTTTACATCAGGTATTTTAATGATTCAGAATGTATTTTAGCATTTATTTATACATGTATTCAAATTTTTCATTGCCGTTGTCGAAATAATCTTTCATATTATTCTGAATAAAAATTGCTGAGTGATGCAAGAGAGAGAAATTGGACATTGATGGCAAATATTATATTTTTCGTAGAATTAATACGAAAAGGTATTAGGGAAATTATCCAATTTAAGGAACCAGAGAGAATCCCAGAATTATTAACAGAGTGACTGAATGAAATTTCCATATAAGAGAAAACCAAATTAACTATCTATACAAATATACTGATTCATAACACGAATACTTATTTACAGGAAAAGTTATCATACAGTCAGAAGGAATAAGCATGTAGATAAGGGAAGTTGGGGAAATAACTGCCGTATTTTTTATATGGCTATTCGTTTTTATTCTTTAGGCAAGCACTCAAGAAATAACGGAAACAAATGGATATTGAAGCGGCCAGTAAAGGGCATAAAGCAAACAATGTCAAGTTTATCATTGGTATTCATGGCGACAACGAGGTCAAAAAACACAAGGGTAAATAATAATACCGCCAATTCCGTAAAATTCCCTGTCGGAGACGCCTTGTTTTTCCAGGTAGGGTGTGCCATAAAACGAATAGAAGAAGCTGCCTCGGATTCGAGAGGGAGTGATATGATAGTAAAATTCCTCGCTCTTCTTCCTCTGAATTAGCGCTTTCATGGTGGAGAAGAGTGATCAATTACGGACGGCTCTGAATGCTTCATAATCACAGGTTCAGAAAAGGGAGAGAGAGAGAGAGCAGGAGACAAGTGGGAGTGGGCGCCTCATCCCCTCCGCTCTTTCAACGGGAGAACACTGGTAGCCGCCGCATGTATTTTTTCGGGGCGAGTAAGGCGGGGAAGGGGGACCCATCAGGTGATGCTGAGGAGGGAGAGGGAAGCATGGGAGGCCCGCGCCGTCGCGCCTGCCTCCTTTACATGTGGCCCCCTTTAAGGGAGCCATCAAGGGGGAGACGTTGAACCACTTCCGGCTGTCTGGGGAGTGGGGTTGGAGACTCCAAACTCTCAGTGGAAGAGAAGGGGAGGTACTGGGGAGGGGTGGGGCAACGTAATGGGAGGTGGAGTGGCTGCTAAAAGGTTCTCCGTTGTCCAAGTTGGTTCAGGAGCCACGCAAAAATTCTACGGTATGACGCATGCGAATGGAAATATAAAAGGTGTATTTGAAGCAAGAATTGCTCCAGCATATCGCTATAAGCCTTTCAAATTTTCACGTCATTCGCCATCTGAGTGCATCGACCAACACTGAAAGGAGGCGATGTCTCCTCCAATCAAAGGGTGGTTCTTTAATTGCTGAATACGAAATATGCGACATTAATTTGGCCGGATCAGAACTGAGCTCTCGATTCAAATGTCCTGTCACGTGGTGGCAGAGGGCTCATTTTAAAAGGGAAAAGCTCCGATTCAAACTGGAAAAAATATGTTATCTATACTAAATAACTGCTCTTCAAACTTTTTCAATTACTCATTTATACCTATTAGCATTGCCAATGTGTCATTTAAAATAGGGCCATTTAAAGAGAGGTAAAAGATTATTTAAAAAAGCTAGTTCGACATTACTTCAGGATTTTATACTTTTACTCATAATGAAAAATTCTTTCAAAAGTCGTACAAACTCAAAATATTTGATAGCAGATTTTCTAACACTTTCTGAAAAAAGATCGTAACGTAATTTCATGTAGATATATAGATAAAGCTCCTACTACAAGGTAACTCGTGGCAAAAATGGTAGCAAGGCTAATAACATTTTTAGAAAGTAATTTCCTATGAGATAGGTATTATATTAAAAATTCTATTTTGGAAGATAATTAAATCACAGTAAACAACCCGAAGGCCGGTTTGGTAGAACAACCTGAAGGCCGGTTTGGTAGGTGAGGGTAGACCTCGCCCAGTACTAAGCCCAACGGGATGTGAAATTCACACATCAGGGTAGGGTG